>CAHIKZ030001598.1:127500-145000 GCA_903632075.3 Acanthosepion pharaonis
TGTAATGATTTACTTTTTCTTAACACAGTCTGTGTGATGATTGATATATGTGAACAGACTAAGATAGAATATGGTTACTGCAGTTTCTGTAGCGTTTTTCAGTAGGTGGAGCCGGGTGCACTCATGCGTCCTAATAAGTAGCCAGGTGCGTCCCAAGTTAACAGAAGAGTAATTTTTATATTAAAAAAAGCGCAGGTTTCATACAAGCAAACTTAAATAATGTAATGTCTTAAAATAAATGGCTATTTCAGGAGACTTATTGTTTTCCTATTTTCAAATTTCCTATTTTTTTTCTTATTAAAATTTAAGGTGCACCTCAAAGCTTTTTAGTTTTTAGTTATTCTACAAGGGCGCCTTGAAGTAAATAAAATTGAAAAGCACTGGTCTCTCTCTAACTCACTCATGCGATACCTAAGTTTAAAAATCTTTCCTAAAGTTTTTATTTTAGTTTGAATTCCAAGCTAATAAATTTAATGCTTCCAATAAGTAAAATACATTAATTTAAATTGATTGGAATGATTTTTTTGTTATCGGTATTAATCGTCAATATTGATAAATCTGTCAATTCTTTTTATTAAAAAAATCTTCCAAAAATAAAATATACTTTTCTGAAACTTTATTTGAGGAAGATTATCTGATTTAAAGTTTAATCTGAAAACAAATACTTTTATTTTAAAATATCGCAGAAAATATATATAATCTCGCATTTCCCACATTTTCAAAATTTTGTATCCTTTATTTTGTTGAACTGATTTTTTTTTAAGAAAAAAAGTTGCGTGAATGTGTTGAAAAATGTAAATAAATTCCTTTCTCTCCTTGCATATTTTTGTATTTCAAAATACAGACACTCTACACAAAAAGAGAAATGAAAGGGAAAAAAAAATTAAAATCTTTTAAAAATCAGGTGAGGCAATATGCAAGAAGTAATTTCAGAAAAAGTTGAATTAATGTTAGAGAAATTCTTTAATTTCTTGATGAAAATTTGAACGAAATTTTCTAAGATATCTGCAAAGGCTTCATAATGGCATTTGAAGAAAATAAATTTTAAAAAAATGCAAACTCAGTGAAATATTTTCCTTGATTTAATCAATTCGATCCCACCATTTTATAGAAAAATTACTTTATTCCATAAAAAAGCAGGATGAATTTTGAAGACAAATCTATACAGATGATAGAATTCCATTTTTTCATTAACCAAAATATATACACAGAATCGGATTCAATATATATCCACCCAACCAAAAAGCTAAGCCTTTAGCGTAGAAAAAAGCCCGAGTTTATGATTCTGAATTAAAAAGAAAAAAAATATATATTCTTCGAAATGTACAAATTATTGTTTTAGGAATATTTTTGGTTATCTTGAATGAGATAAGCGAAGAAATACCAAAATCTTTCAGTCATTTTTTTTCTTAACGTGAGATTCTAAAAAAGTTTTCTGATGAAATCCTTGAAGAAATCCGGGTGAAATCAGAAGTTCAAGATAATACAACTCTTTGATATGATCAGTAAATATTTCTAAACGCAATCTTAAAAAAATTGTCGAAATGGAAATTTGATTTGAATTTCGAATTCAAATGACAAAAGAATTATGACTCAAGAAAGCGATGTCGCTTTTTATTGGAAATTAATTTCTGAGAAAATGGCTCGGATTTTTTTTCTTTTTTTTTTTTTTTTTAAATAAATGTCAGCTTTTGGAAAAATGTTGCCTAAATATTATTTTCCAGTGTCACAAGAAATTATTAAATACAGAAATTACTGGAAAATTCTTCAGAATTCAGATCTTTGTACATTGACTTATGGATGACTCAATTTTTTACGAGCCATTCTACGCTTTCGTGATTTGCAGAAATAAAAATAATGAAATCAAAAACACAATTAACAAATGAGTATTTTCAGTTAACAAGGTTTGAAGATCACGCACACACACACAGGAATTGTTTAGTGGAAAAAAGCTAAAATGTTCAAACACAGTGTTAAAGGGTAGGAGAACCCTCCCCTTAAAAATAAATTTAAGTTGGTTCGCGGACATGCAAACCAGAACAGTTTTCAGATAAATAAAATAAAATAAAAATCTAAACTGTTTCGAAACACCGAAGTTTATAATAACGGTAATTTTTGAAAAAAAATCATTTGGGTATCGTCGATTTTAAAGTTCGAAAAAAAAATTTTATATTCCAAATATTGAATTACTTCTCTGCCTCACATCATATTCAAATCATTCTTTAAGTAGTATCTCCTTTTATTGGGAGGGCGACTAAAGGTGTCCTAGATTTGAAACCTTAATTTAACAACGCGTCAACCAGTTGGTTAACAAAATGCTGCTCATTCCTGAAAATCATATTTATTTTTTTTTTTTTTTTTTTTTACCGCGTTCACCCTTAGCAAGGCAGTAAAAACTCAAGGGTGTTACTGGGTGTGGAAATATTAGAAGACAGAAATATTACTAAGGAGCGGGAACAAAAGAAGAGGAATCTGGAGGACAGTAGATAATGATTGACATTGCATTTAAATTTTTTGCAGATTAAAGTTGGCTGGAAAGCATGGAGTCGGAAGGGAGTTCCACAAACGAGAAAAGAAATTTACAGTTACATCTAGCCAACTCAAGTATAAACTGATGAGACATCATCGCTAGTCTAGTACTGCACAACAAGGATCTCTCTCTATATATGTTCACCGGAACATATGTGGCAGCAATCTTCTAAGCATGGACGAATGGTAGACTTATAAATATGTAAGATAGATTCTGAACAGAAAATTGTCAAGCACAACAGTGAAAGAACTTTCTTAGCAGCTGACCTAGCGATGCATTCAATATAGTCTTTTCCCTTTATATCAGCCGAGAACGTTAACCCGAGAAGGCGCAACGAGTCACTCTACTGGAGATTAGCATCAGCCGTGCTGATGGAAGGCAAAAACAGATCCCTCAGATGATTGATAGAAAGACTTATATGGATTGAAGGGGGAACGATCGAATAAGTTTCCAGTCTTGAAGCTACAAAACGAAAGCGATACTAGTCAATAATTATTCCAATCCTATATGAAAGAATGCACCAGAAATTAAAATGCGACCCCCCTTTTTTTTATCCTACTTCTGTGAGCTTATTGGCTTCAAATATCATCTCATATTTAGACACAGCGTCACAAAATAAAAAAAGGCCAGGTGTACTAAATAAAATATTAAAAGTTGAGTGTGAGGCGAAGTCTAAGGTTGCCATATTAGAAATACGTAATACTCTTAAAATCTTTCTCTCTCTCATATAATAACTTAAAATTAACTGATTTAAAATATATTTTTTTCGCTACACAGTTCTAACCATTGAGCACTATTTTGTAATAATAAAAATATCTATAAAAACACCGGATTAAATATCCTACTGTTCTATCTCTCTCATATATATATATATATATATATATATATATATATGCCCATACATCCAGATCAATATATTATATAAAAGAATAGTCATAAGGAAAAACATAAAGCAATGAATTTAATGGGTTATGAGAAAAATAAAATTAAAATCATTTGAAAATTATTTAATACAAGCGAAGAAAGTATGATTCAATGCTGATACTGAACAGCAGCGCGGCGGTTGGCAAGCAAAATGGTAACAGTGTCACTGTCTTCAGCCAAGCATACCAACTGAACAAGTTGCAAACGCATGAGTTTTGTGTAAACTTCTTGCAACACTAGTTTCCTCCGTACATTTGGGTTATTTTCATCAAGAGAATCTGAGAAAGGAAAGTATAATCTATACATATATAGAGGGCAGTTGTCTGTGCGCGCGTGTGTGTGTCGAGCTAAAACTAAAAAACTACAATAATGACGACACAATAAATATATATCCAGACTCATTATCACCCAAGCCAGCATTTTGTAAAAAAAAAAAAAAAAAAAATTTATCATCGTATGAAATGTATCTACGAAGATATTTTAAAATTAAAATACATTAGAATGCATTCGAAATTCTTAGATTTAAAAAGTAAAACGAACGGTAATAATTCTTATTCCTGCTTATTATTACCGTTTCTTTTTTACTTTTTAATTCTGCTGATACTTTCGAAAGGCTATACATGTATGTATTTTTAAAATTTTTATTCTCTTGAATTTATTTTCACATCTATAGTAAATAAAACGTAACTTTAAAAAGATGAATATTAAAACATCAAAGTTAATTTTAAAAAAGAAGAATATTAAATACAATTATTTGAGAAAAAGTTTAATATTTATTTATTCAAATGTCTGAGTGTATGTATGTGTGGATGTGTATGTGTGTTCGACTAAAACTAAAAAACTCCAATAATTACAACAATATAAATATATATATGCAGACTTAGTATCTTGCTAAGGGCAGTTGTGTGTGTGTGTGTGTGTGTGTGTTATTGACTTATTAATATTTTTCGGCCATCATATGGAAAATATTTTTTTAATTCAATCTTTAAAAAATAAACTTCATTGTTTTTTTTGGTTTGTAACTAACATAAAAAAGTAAATAATTCTAAATTTAGTTTTATTAAAGCAAAATACTATAGTGAGACTTATTTTTTCTATCCAAATTAATTTAAATAAAAAAATATAGTTAAATTCGTAAAACAAATATTCAATACGACTAAATGTTGACTGTAATTCATGTCTGTCTCTCCTAATTTTTTATTTAACTAAAGTTATTTTTTCTTTTCAAATACAAATATAACTTGAAATCGCCTTTCAAAATTAAATTCTCAATATATCTTGCTTTTATTCTCTTTCAAAATAGTAATTAAATTAATTTACAGAGAAATGTTTGCTTCTTTAAATGTCATGTTTAAAAGTAAAATTTTATCTACTTAAAAATATCTAAAGTAAATAAACTTAGATTTATTTAAACATATTTAATTTAATCATTTTTTAATGCAAAATCTATAGCGAGCCTTACTTATTCGAAAAATAATTATTTACTATTTATTTTGGAAGGGAATTTAAGAAGCCCCGTCAATCATAAGAATTCAAATAGCCAGCGATTTTGTTCATAGTGATTTATTAAGCGTAACTTAAGAGTTAGAGATGATGTGACCCAAAGCCGCAAAAGAAGTATGAAGCACCCAGAATTTATCTGCGAATCAAGCTTGCTAACCACGGGAATTTCGTTATGTGGTTCATGATATATGGATTAAAAATAAGTTGCATTTTCGATGTTATTTTTCGCATTTGTTTCTGATGCAAGATTTTTCAAAAAAATAAATAAAGTTGATAGATTATTAGCTCGGTAATGTAATCTAAGGGAGGTAATTCAATATTTGGAATGATATTATTTTGAATAAACTCGACGAACATTTTTGCTAACAAAAACCGAAAAGAACGGTTGATTATATTTCTGTTTCGTTTATTTATATATTTTTTTATAAATTCACCCAACCAAACCAACGAAAAACAAAAAAGAAAAATATGGGTGGGGGTACATATTTAAGGGGGACATGGACACAAGGTTTCTGTTCAAATGCCTTATTTTAAAAAAAATAAATAAATAGAGTAATAAATAAAAATATCCGCGAATCAACTTAGACAAAATGAGCTACAAAAATTAATTATAAAGAAAAAGCCGCAAGAGAAATAAATCCCCTTAAATGTTGTAAAATGTCATCCTAACACACAGATATGGGGACAGGGACCGTATATGTCATTATGTAAAAATTCTTATCAATGTGTACATATGACATGCATTGCTTTTAAATGACAAATATCTCTATTTTATTATATTGCTTTGTCTAAAATGGTATTGATATAAAATAACCTCTTGTAAACGTGTGACATGGTGTTGCCAGTTTGTATAAGTTTGTTATTTTAAAAAGTATTTTAAAATATTTAATTACTATAAATTACTTATTACTATAAATTACTTATTACTATAAATTAAATGTGACTTGTAAGTTTTTATCATCTGAAACAAAATGATTTTTTCCTGTGACTTGTTTCCGTTCATGAAAAAAAAAAAAAACTCCCAAATTTGAAAACATCAGAATTTGCGACCTGGAAAATGTTTTTGGAAAATATTGGAGGTAAATTTCTCAATTAAAATGTGTATGTTAATGAATATAAAATGAACAGAAAAAGATTAAAAATTTGTTTCATTTGAGATAGTCACAGAAAATTAGTTGCTCGAAATGTGGTCATTTAAACTCACAAGATACAATCCTAAAAAACGCATCGAGAAACGAAAGCGTGCAATACAAGCGTCATTATTAATAAGAGAGTTTCAAATAGTCCATTTTTTTCACCTAATGACAGAAGTTTTGTTTAGAGAGTGTTAATCGATACATTTGTACCGTTATACTTCTGTGGGCACATGTGATGATGGCATCAATCGATGATGGCATCAATCGATGATGGCATCAATCGATAATCTAATTTAAGCAATAGCCAATAACCATACCTTGATTCGCTATGCCGTTCTTTTTCAGACATGTTTCACAGTAAATTTAATAATATGAAATTTCCGAAATAATAAAGACAGCAATTTTCCGACTTAAAACTATTTTACAGTTTAATTAACGCGACATGTGTATAGGAAATAGCAATATACACAAAAATTTATCATTTAGCTATAATGTCGTGATTTTTTAGATGTGGAATTATCATTATTGTATGTCTTTGTATTTGGACATGAGTCCGCTTCTTGATTGTTATATTCTCGTTATTTTAGCCGTTGTACTCAAATTCTGGAGTTTGTCTTTGTACTCAGTAATCGTTTTAGAATATTGAACCGAATCTTTTTCCTCTTCCACGAGGGACTATTGCTTCCATTTTACTTTTTAGGCCGACGGGATGTTGCATGTCACTACTACTCATCAGTCTTATTCACCTTTTTTTTTCCTTTTTTTTTTTGTATCGTTTGTCCAGTTTTCTTCCATTGAAGCAATGGGATTTTTCAGCACTACCAGACCCAGAGATTGAGCTCACAACTGCCAGCAGGTGACCACCTATGTGTTAACGAACACTTTAATCCACAGTGGTGTAATTTTGGGGCCTTAACCTAATCACTATAGTCAGGATGTGGAATTGATGCGTGCCCTGACTCACAATGTCAAATTTAAAGAGTATCCTTTCTTTCTTCATCAGGGGCTCCCGGATGGAGTTCATCTCTACGCTGGGTCTACTGAGGATGTTTTCATTGACTAACATGCGCGCTGATTCTTTTATTTGTCTTATCGAAGTGAGTATTACATGACATATCGCTTAAGCATAAAGAGGGGAAGGAAGAAATAAATTACGAGAAGGTTACCGAGTACGTCGACAGACACCTGAAGAAGGCCAGATGGTACGATGGCAGAAACATTGTGATTTTAATGTTGTATATTATTCCGAATGGAAAATCATATAATAACTACCAGATGAGATAGATATACAGCACCTATCCACTTTGTCTAACTGAAGCTCAACAGCGACATCTGATTGGTTAAACTAAATTATTATTAAATAGTGGAATAACAAGTGTTGTCAACACTCAGACCAACATTTTTCTTTGAAAATTTGCTTTCTGTTCATAGATAGGTCCACACATTGTTTATCGACATAACTTACCTTTATTTGGGTTCATATCATTAAAGGACTCACAATATGAATCTCCCTATTTCTCAGTCTTTTAACACCCTTCTTATATAATCCCTAAATAGACAAATTTTCTAAAATTTGATTAGGAGAGAAAAATAATCGGGATGATTGGTGTGCTCTGAGTAACGAGCATATATGTACAACGGCGCTAATGTGCATAGGTAAAAACGACAATTTTAAATACAGATTTTCAAGGCAAACATATATTCTTCGCTAGTTGGCATGATGTTGCACGAAGCTAAATAAAATTATCCATTAATAGTAATAGGAAAAGAAAAATGTTTGACAAAAGCGAACAATTTTTAATGTTTCAGAACGCCGTTTTCAAATTGTTCAGTCGAGTTTTTGTGGACCGGAAATGAATCCTGTGTACGCAAACTCTGATGTTTTTTTTCCATTCTTTCTTGAGAGTTATGTGACCAGTGGCCACCACATTTAAGACAACATCTGGGACATGTTATGCACTGTAGGGTCACAGAAGTGTCTTTCTAGAATACATTTTTCTGAATTAATAAAGTTGTTTGTCAGGAGGTCGGTACACACGCCCGTCATTGTGCAAAAAGACGTTAATTTTGTCCTCTAAACTATAAACCCATTGTTGTGCCATAGTACCTATTATTTGGTAATGGACTCTCCCATAGATAATAAGTAGGAGTGGCAGTGGCAAGTCTGCAAAACGGTGTTGAGAACGTCAGTCAAGATTCGGACATTTGAAGTACCAACCATCACAACTAGATTTGCTGCGTCATTAACTATTATTTTTCTAAGTTCCTAACGTTTTGTACGACTTATTAGAAATACAAGCCTCCACTGTGAAAATACTCCACAACACCCATGTAACTCTTAATTTTCAAAACAGACTAATGGTTAGCAAACATTGATAGTGAATTCGCTCCTCACTAAAGGCTACTGATTGGAGTTCTTTTATGAATATATGAGAAAAGAATTTAATAAGCAGTGAGTGATAACTTGGTTGTATTTTGGGGGTCCTTAAATGAGTTTCTTTAAAATCTTGACTAGTCTAAAATTAAAGTAAAACCTTTTTTTTAATTTACAACCTTCACAATAATTACGCATCTTTCCATGCACAGTCTAAAAAATGAAAAAATAAAAAAACTACATCGAGATTCTTCTCTGTAGTTTCCAGTAAAAGAAGATGATGTTAACAGGGCCGGATTGGGATTTTGTAAGCTCCTGGGTGATTCACGCCAAAAAACTCAGAGGTCTGAATCGAATTTAATTTCCAAAAAGAATTTATCTGTGGTGACCCCAATATATAGACATACCAAAGTAAATTTTGTGTCACCCACAAAAGTGAAAAGACGGTAACGTCAAAGCCACCAAGTGCAGAATCGAACCTCAAACGATGTCAGCGGGCGCACCAAAATAAACAAGGAAGTGAACCCGGTTAGACTTAGGATATCCACACACAAGACAATCAGATAACAGGAATTTATATAAAGGCATAACCTACGAGGAGAAAAGGAGGATCCCATGCATTCTCAAAAAAAGATCGAACGTTCGAAGAAATACCAGAAACTACATACCCTCGATTCGACAGACATTAATTTGACGGAATTTCAAATTAAATAAATAATATTTTGACGCATGACGTTACGCTACGAAGCATGAAGCCCACAGTAATATTTTGAAAAAAATAAATCTAAAAATTATTACGTTTTACAAGAACATGTGAATCAGTAAAATTTAACGTAAAGTGCTCGGTATCATAAATAGAGCAACAATAGCCACGTCGCTCTTTAGAGTCAGATAAAGCTATTGAATTCATATAAATATAATATCTGTAAATGAATTCAATAGATTTATCGAATTGTAACATGTCAGTCGAACTTTTCTTTATCTTGAGTATATATATATATATATATATATATATATATATACACAATAATGCTATCCCAAATTTCCAGGAACCGTTTTTATAAAGGCAGGTAAACTTTAGGAACTTATTCTGCTTATTTTCTTTTCAATCTGAGAATGGATAATAAATCACTTTATATAGTATCAAAAAGAATTAAACTATTTTGATAATTTAATAGAAAAAAATTATTTATTGAGATATTCCCACATTGAAATTCTGTTCTCATATTTTTGTTCAGAAGCTTCATGCGTTTTTACTCCTGTATCATCAATTGGGTTAGGGTTTCTTAACTGCAGACCCAAATACCTTTCTCTTTCGCGCATATATATATATATATATATATATATATATATATATATATATATAAATAAATTCCAGGTGAACAGTAACCGAGCACGGCTAAAAGTTTAATGCGTTTTCACGCAATAACTCAGGTAGTCAGCAACTGTCTTTTTGTGAAAATGGGCATTTTATACCCTACTCGGCAAATTCAAGACGAGGGTAGCTGATGTGTACGTAATATGCACGCACCAATCATGCTCTGCATTTGAATATGACATTGAGCAGCTTTTTCTTTGGTCTGGGTTTTTTTTTTTTTTTTTGGCACACTCACTTAGAACTTTGTCTTTCGTAATTTTATCAAACTGCAATAGCACTGTTTACTGTAGTACGATATTTTCTCAACAGACAGCATTACATTGACGGCACTTAGGGAAGAAATTGAAAATGCACGTGCAACAATCCCACTGGAATTTTGGTCAACGTTGTCGAAGCAGTAGATCGCCGTTCTAATAAATGTCTGGAAGTTAAAGGCCACCATTTTAGCATCTCTTTGGATGGTAGAGTCCAAATGTAACTTGTATTAATCTCGTGATGTCTGAATAATTTAGTATTTCAATATCTATACAAGTTTTTCTTTTCTTGAAATGTGTATACAATTTTTTGGCGGACTCTCTCTCTCTCTCTATATATATATATATATATAAACGAATGGGTAAATGTAAGTAGCTATACGATCGGGCGATTAGAACCCCCCTTGATTTTCCAACGTCCCTTCTTGTTTACTTACGTTGTCAAAATCAGCATCTCTCTAAATTAGAATTTATATCTCTTATTTCGAATCTTATTTTCAATCTAAAATATTAATCCGGGCCTAAATTCAAAATTAGACTACAATTTATTTAAATATTTTAACAACAATAATATCCCACCCCAACAATAAAGTAGCTCGCGAAAAACCAAAAATTAAAAAAAACCCCCAAAAAACCCGGTGTCAACCCAAAATAAAAATAATAATTCCAGCATTTGAAAATTGCTTCGGCATGAAACTCGGAGTTATATATATATATATATATATATATATATATATATATATATATATATATATATATATATATATATATATATATATATATATGTTTGAATAAAATTACAATAGTATTGCTATAGAACGTTTTTAAACCGTTTTTAATAGATACTTTACGGCCTTCACAAACGAAAAACTATTTTCACTTAAGGTTTGGTGGCTCTGCAGCTGCCCTCTGGGCTGTAGCCCCCTAAAGCCTATCCCTTAACCCGACACTCGGTACTAGTCAGAATGTTACGGCCTTTCTTATCTGTGAACTTAGTCCAACTATTTATATGTTTTTTCTGAAATGAATATCTTGTCCATCTTTCAACTATTTATTTGTTATTTAAAGTCAGAAAATAGTTTTAGATTGTAAGAATTTCTTTGGAGATAATAATTATTTACTGATACAAGGCCAACTAAATTAACTCATAGCCGGGAAGGGGGAAGAGGTGGATTCATGCCTTTTCCCAAGGGTATTTGCGAGTAAGTGAAGATAATGAACTCGACTGGAACTCGGTTTTCCGATTTCTAATTCCAAGCCGTTATCCATTACACCACCCGCACACCCGAGCTTACAACATCTGGTATTCTTAAGTGGTCACCCATGTAGGTACTGACCAGTCTAGCTGTTGCTTAACTTTGGTGATCGTACGTGAACTGGTGTTTCAACCTGATATGACCGTAAGTGATGAAGCATCCAGGAGGACATTGCACTATGAATGACATATCTTGATGACTGCAACAAACATAAAAGCTATCCAGATATTTTTTCACCTATCCACACGAAAAAAGTACTTGCATTCGTGGATTTGTAAAATAAATACGATTATGACTTATGGACGCTGGTTAGCCAAATCTTGTGATGAGCGACATCTGACAAACGAATGAAAATTTACCATACAAAGAATTACTTTTTGTTTTTACATGTGGGATTAACGTTTAAAAATAGATTTACATGCTTATTAAAATTTTGCAGCTGTAAAAAAAAAAAAAAGAAAAAAAAAAAAAGAAGGAAAAAAAAAAAGAAATCCAAAACAAAAACAAAACACAATAGCGGTGTGCTGTAGGTAAGTTTCCGGATCCAGTTTAACCGGAAGTCTCGTGATGGATAAAGTTAAAAATTAGTTCATACGCCGACAATAATAGCCTAAAACTTTGCATTTTTCGCAGAGGTGTTGAGGGTGTACTTTGCTTTGATCAGATACGTCAAGGCCGTCCGGTTTCTCCAATGGGCGCTGCAAATAGAATGCTGACGTCACAAAAAAGTTTTCAATGGGAATTTTTTTTAATTCGAAAATTGAAAGAAAAAAGAAAAAGAAAGAAAAAAGAAAAAAGAAAGAAAAAAGAAAAGAAAGAGAAAAGAAGAAAAAAAGAAAAAGAAAAATTAAAAATATATCTGAATTTCTTAGATGAAAAAATTTATTTATTCATTTTGTTTTTTCTTTTTTTCATTTTATTTTGCCTGTGCAATCTACCTCCGTTAACCCCCCAAAAAAAAAACAAACAAACAAAAAAAAACAAAACAAAAAAAACGGTTTGTTAACAGGACGGCTTTCCTTTGACACCACTATTATTTTAGCTACCTTCACTCCCTGGTAATGTCTATTGCTTTAAAAAGCGATTGTATTATGAAACATATATGTTTAGGTTTTGCTAAACTTCTAATCATCGCTTCTTTTTAAAACAATAAACATTGCCGAGGAGTGAATGTAGCTAAAATAATAGCGGTGTCAAGGAAAAACATCATTTTTTTGCGGACACGAAGGTTAAAGATTGCCTTTTTTGTTTATCTCAATGCTCGGCCTGTTTTTTAAATTTTTAAATTTTTTAAATTCTACGAGCATTAAGCAGTCTTATTTGAAATAACCTGTGAGTTGAAATATCGCCAGAAACTTTGATGTCCCGTATCCTACATCTTTGGAAGTCTGTCTAACATAGTGCTAAACAAATTAGACCCATCAGCAGTCGGAATTCAAATTTAGTCATATAACTAAATTTGAATTTTGCTTTGCTACATTATTCTTTAATTCATTTACTCCATTTTATATTGTTTGTTTATAAGAATTAAGACACGCTTAATTGTCCATACTTCTGTGACGAAGCATTCATTTTCAATAAAATTTCATTTTATTTTTGAAAGTAACATCCAAAAAGATTTGAACTCTGACCCGTATTCTGCAAGTCTTTCTGACATGGGTGTCCTCTATTCAATAGTCATGAAGGTGATGCATCAAGTCCGATTACAAAGTACACGTATATAGCTACTTCCTTCGACAAGAAGATCTTTCACGCCATACTGTTTATCTTGTAGTAGTAGTAGTAGATGTAATAGTGTGACATTTTTATGAATTATTTTTTATTATCATTTCTGATTAGTTTTTATTTTATCCTGTACATTTATGATTATTTTTTTCTTTTGTTGCTTAATTGCAACGTTCAGGTCGTTACATTCTACGATCGGTAGAGGGAACAGTATAGATTGGAAATAAAAATGCAGTAAAAACTTGTCAACATTAAAAATAGAAAAGGCAAGAACATATAAAAGCAGTTTAAACATCAATAAGAAATTTAAACTTAGTTTACTCACGTAACAAATACAATTTATTTTCATAAAAATTATTGAATTATATTTATTTTATTGTCCCAGACTCTAGACATTCGGCGCAGGGTGCTGTTATTAGAAGATTTAATAGAAGGAAGAAGGTAGATTTTGTTAGAATAGGAAAAAATCACGACTTCGTCTTGTGACGAAGATTCAGTGAGGAAATAAGATTTTCTTTTGAAAATGGGCAAGATTTTTATGATATCTTAAAAATTAAACAAATTTATATTTCATTCATACAACATAAATAATATTTTCACCCTTGTCCTTCTGACCTCATTTTAAATTGACGCTTTCTTTTTTTTCTATATATTGTGAGTATTTTGATTAGAGTCCATATTTTTTTTTATCTCAAATGAAAATTTGGGATTTTTTTCGACAGATTTCAATTAAAGGTATCTGTCGTCACTTTTTAAAATGCGTTTCTTGTGGGTTCAGTTACCACTTTTTAATTTACGTATTGGCGATCATTTATAAAGTTAGATGCGGTATTTAAAATGTTTAATTTGTTTTTTAATTAATTGTTTTTTTCAGACAGCTAAATAAACATCCATATGTATGAAAAAGCAGGAAAATTAATTAAAAAATTAATGACAGATAATCCTTAATAATTAATTAATTTTTCAGCTCCCAAAATTAAATTAAATTTAAAGAACTAAAATTATGTTTCAGAATTATAGTTTATGGGAAAAGAAAGCGTCAAAAAGAGATGGTTAATAATAATAATAATGTCTAGTTTCATAATTAATGCCCTTGTTTTATAAATGGCGTTGCTCGGAAAACTTTGTTCGGGAAAGATATTGGAAAATAAATTGAGCAAGTAGACAACATTTCTATTTTTGTCTATTTTACTCAATTCATTCAAGGATGCATCTTCTCACCGGAATTATTTAAACTTTACAATGAAGCTAACCTAAGAGAACTAGAAGTTCTACCAGGATTTACTATTGGTGAACACAATCTTAACAATTTAAGATATGCAGATAACACCGTGCTAATGGCAGACAAAAAAATTACTGCAGGAACTCCAACACATGGAAGTAAAAGGAAATATGAAGAAAAGACTAACTATTAATTGTAAGAAGATATAACGTATGGTTGCGAAAAAGAGGAAAAACCTAAGATGCAAGCTACGAATTGGAGTTATCAGAATCGGACAAGTACAGAAATTTAATTATCTGGAAAGTGTTTTAACAGACGACGGAAAATATGACAACGAAATCCGAAGGCGCATTGGAATAGTGAAAAGCTAAGAAAAGTATTAAGAAACAGGAAAATTTCATTAGAAACCATGAAGAATGTGCTGAAGCGCTATGGAATATCTAATCTCCTATATAGTGAAAGCTGGACAATTTCTTCACAGATTGTTGTGGAGTAATTTCGCAGTATTTGTACTAGATCGGTCCTAAAATAGGTTCGACGTACAAAACATTAGGAACTTGATATAATAGGTATTACGCAGAGTAATCTTGTTGTGGTCGCTGACTACTTTCGTATTCGACTACTGTCGACTGACATCGACTGACCGTCGTTTCTATTACTACTCCAACTTATATTAGGTGGGAGAGTCTATTAACTATAGAATAGGTGTGTTCCACTATAACACAGATGCAGAGGTAACTTGAGACAACAGAATGTAGTTCTACAGAAGGATGTCGATAATATGTAGTTTTAAGGAAAATGGAAATAAAAGGCCACTTATAATTCATAGCAGAAAGAGAAAGTTGAATGAGGAAAGAAGGCTAGAAGAATTTGAGACTAACGGGGATATATTAAAGAAAAAAAGAGCAGAGAGGAAACAGCAGCTAACCTTCCTAACGAGCTTGTGCAAATGGATGGTAAAACATTTTTTTTTTATTCAATTCACCCCATGAAAGGCGATAATGATGTTGCTGAAACAAGATTGTGGTTTATTTGAATGTAAAACGACCATCGCTATGAGAGGAAATCAGCCTTTCATTAATGAATCTAAATTACAGTTTCTGTAGGATGGATGTTATTGTTTTTTTATATATAGAGATTTTGGTTTCGTAAATTTCAATCTGATTTTATTTAAGACCTTAAATCGGACAATTCTCGATAACCGATTGATTTCAATTTTAAATTGTACATTCAAGACGGCAACTGTAGCCGAAACAAAAGTTACAATGAAGCATTCATGTGGTAGAAACAGAATCTATGACAAAAAAACAAAAAAATACTCAATGGACAAAATCTCAACCTCAACAGTGGACAAAATCTCAGATGCATATAAAAATCTCATATAAAAAGAAACAAATTTAACATTGAAGGAACTTTTTATTCAAATTTTAATCTCGAATTGAAACAATAATATTAATACACAACTTTTTATCTGTACGAGAAAGATCTATTTCTGTCGGGAACTTCATCAGTTTATGTGTCCACTCCGTTTGCTATAAAAATTCATAGTAAATCGATTCGATCTCCAAAAACGTTTTCTGACAACTCTACGCTCACATATTCGATATATTTCAAATTTATAGTTTACGGAGTCTTAGTCTCCCATAAAACTCGACTTTATGTGAGGAAAGCCTTTGTTTTAGAAGGGTGATTTCTAAAGTTTGCGCATAATTCGATCTCCTCGATTTGTTTATACAAACAGAGGAGATCGAATTATGCTGAATTAACGGCTTAAATAAATATTTTTTCGTGAAATAACTTTCTTGTACGTATTGTAGGCACGTTCGTTTGTCGCTAAATAAACAGCATAGCACGATGAAAAAAAGACTCAAAACTTAGTAAAAACAAAGTTTTATCGTCAAAATGTTCATGTTATTATGAAGAGGAAAAAAAAAACAAAGTATTTTTTTAGTTATTTTTTTAAAATCTTTTAAATCTTTCTAACATGTTCGAAATTTTGGTTAAAAATCCTGGTTTTTTTTTTTTTTTTTTTTTTTTTTTATGTCTGCGAGGTAAGTAATTTTTGCAATGAAGTGTTTTTGCGCCTTTTTCCCGGTGAAAAAAAACATTGATTTGGAAATTCTTGCAAAAATCAAATAATTGTCAGATTTTAATGAAACTTTCAGAACTTATTCACAAATGAATGAAATTATTTTTGAAATTTTTTATTTTAGAAAATCTTGGTTAAAATTTTTTTTTTTTACACATGTTACACTCCACTTACTTAATTCCATGAAATTTTGAGAAATTAAATCGTATGTATGGCCAAACATTTTTTATTAGTTAAAAGTAGGACTCCTTGGAGAATGTAAATCATCCAATATTTTTCAAACTTTTGCTTGTTTTCTGAAAATCTGTTCCGAATGATAAAGTAAAAAAATGTAATAAAATTATGATATTATTTAATTAGAAAACCTTTTGATTTTGTAAATGAGTTATATTTAGGACATTATTGTCTTAAAAAAATTCAAAACCTGTTGAAACGTAAGCAATGAATAACGAATTGGAGACAAGCGAATTTCTCTGTAAAAAGAGGACAATTCTTAGAACACATGACCTTTTCATAATAATGTTACCTATAGACTACGATAGATGAAAAATAGGAATGTTTAAAGTAAAAAAAATAAATTGTTTTAAAAATATTGGTGCAAAACGACTTATATTAAGTTTTTCAATTTTGGATTCGTAAATATAGTTTCTACTTAATTACAATATCACCTAAAAGAAATGTGGTGTGGGAGAAATTTTAAACTATTTTTAAATTATGATAAATTATTATAATTAAAATTTTAAAAAAATGAACAAATTGTTGTAAAAATTCATTATTCATCGAAAATTTTTTTGATAAGAGTTGAAAGCGTTATATCACAAACATTTGAACAATATGTACATTTATTTGATAACTGCGTTGACTTGAACGTAAACAAAAGTTAATTAAAAATAAAAGCAAATATTCCTTGTTTATCGTCTTTAACTACAAGGAAACTTACACTTAAACTGGGACACATAATGAGGAAAAGGGGCTTGGAGAATATAACATTCAGAGGACAATGAAGGCAGGAGAAGCGGAGGAAACGGCAAGTATCCTTACTTAATGAATTTGAGAGAAAAGATTCAAACAAATACAAAAAGGGGTAAAGAGGCAAATGTTACAAAAGC
>CAHIKZ030001598.1:150000-240000 GCA_903632075.3 Acanthosepion pharaonis
GCGACACCCATCCCCCCACCCGTATTCTATTGGGAAGAAGTATGTTTCACTCGAATAGTTTCTTCCATCAAACCACTGCCCTGTGGAACCGAAAGACGATGTTTTCCCGATCACTACATTCATAACGTGATCAAGTCTAACCGTTATTTTCCCCACATATCTAAATAAACCCTGCCTCTTACTCTACCTCGAGTTGCTCCCCGGCCTTGTACAGAGTGAAACTCACTGTAAAAAAAAAAAAAAAGAAACACCGACAACAACAACAAAATACATAAAAATGAGATACAATTATCTATTAAGATTAACTTGTCTGTCATAAGGCTACAATAAAATAGGCTAGGCGAACTTTGCCCACAAGTGTACTATTTTAGGCACCCAGCATGCGATGATTACTGATTATTAAATGAAAAACTCGAGAATTTAAAGCTAAACAAATCCAGGGACTTTTTTTTTTATACGGGTACTATCTTTTATCAGAATGGAAACACCTAGATTTTTTTTTTCATGAAGGAAAAAGAAAATGCCATTTTCCTTAGCACTTGATCACCCAACCCGCCCTGTCAGGGGAAAAAAAAAAAGATTCATTTTTTTTTAAAGTGACGTAATGTGAAAATTCGATTTAATTTGTTTCTTGCTTTAATCAAGATACGAAAAATGGGCGAAAGGATTTAAAAAAAAAAAGGACAAAATAAAGTGTTACAAAAGAAAAAAAAAAGAAAAGAAGGGAGGTATTTGAAAATGAGCGAAAAGCGGTTTTCAAATAAGAGAGAAAGGAGGACTTAAAAAAAAACACACACACACACACAAAAGCAAAACTATAACTGCATTAATTCCAGAAAGTAAGAGACTTTTTTTTACCTGTGGACAATCTTTGATGTAATGTCCTTTACTGAAGCAGAGATGACATAAATAATGATTGGGTGGCCGTTTGCTTGTTTTGCGATCCATAATCGATAATTCGTTCAGGTGATCGCATAATTCTGCCGTGCTTTCATACGTCGCTGATGTCACTTGAGACAAAGGATTTGTGGAAAAGGAAGTCTGGAAAAAGACAAGAAAAGTGTTAAAAACAAAATAAATTTCTTCACGTTGCTAAAATAAGGCATTTCACACGAAAATAATTGAATTTTACGCGCTTGTTCGAGACGTTTTGCTAAGATTAAGTAAGTCTCTGTATTTGGTCGAATTTGCATCGTGAATTGGTTGGTTGATTGGTTGGTTACTTTTAGCGGCATATCAACATCTCTATGGGTTATTCAATGTCGAAATCTAAGTATTTTGTACATAATTTTATACTTTCAGAGTAAAAGGCATGTTTTTTAGATGCATAGTTTGTTGATCATAAAATGTATTGTTGGTCATTTTGCTATAAAAATGTACTGTTGAATTTTGTTTGCGGGGGGGGTCACTATTTACCCATAGCTTGGACCCTAACAGGTGTTGCTACGTCGGGTCAGAGTGGACATGGAAACAACAGAAGTTAAGAGGCGGTTCCACTGATCAGAGTCCTTGCTACTGGATGTAGTTTATCATCACACCCAGAACGAGCATCGTGAATTGAAATCGGCCATAAAAATAATGGCTTGTGAGATTAACAGCCGTATCATATTCCTATAAGGTATTATTTATCTGATTCTTTCATAGGGATAAATACGATACAATGTTTGTTCCATGTACGTGAAAGCCAGGACAAAAATTGCTCAGACACCGTATCTTGTGGCGTAAAGGCGCCACAGCGACCTACCCTTTTAATGCAGGGGTGCTGCTCCGGAGTTTGAATCACGAAAAAACAAGGTTTTTTCCTTTGTTCCGGATTTCGTTTTAAGGCGAGACGCAATTAACCTTAGTCAAAAAGCCGAGAATCGTGTCCAGATTACAATTTTAAATCAAGAATGCACAAATTACAGACGAGAGGAAAGTTTCTACGGAACTCCGAAAATATTTTAATGACCTGATTTTTGGTCACATGATCATCGATCCTTTTCATTTTTAGTAGCTTCTCAGTTTATTAATTCATATAATAAAATCACAAGTTTATGTTACTACCCACAGTTCCATTAATGACTGCATTAGGATGGAAATATTGCACAAATGGCACCACCATATGTTGTATAGTTTTTTGTGATATATCTATTTTCGATATCAGGCCGCGTGACGATTGTGTCTAGCATGAAACAGTCTATCGCTTCTGAATGTTGACTTCAATGTTCTCTTTTATATTTTATACGCTCTCTCTGATATTGAGCACTTTATCCCGTAAATATAGCACACCTTAAAGCTATATTTCTTATATATATATATATATATATATATATATGTAACACTAGTTGGTCTGTTATGTTTCATTCACTAATACCCTTGGAAAAGGGTATTAGTGAATGAAACATAACATAGGTATTAGTGTTATCATAGGGATTCAAAAGGCTTGACTACTCAACAGGTTACTAACTGCAATACTAAATATAATAACACAAATAACAACTTATGTAATTGTAGGAATCCGAAATAACTGTGCGATTACTTCTGTAGTCTATCTTTCAACAATTGAAAATCCAAATATAAAGAAATTTTACATTGGTAGCACCATGAAAACATTCAAGGAACGCTGGCGGGGGCATATGCAATCCTTTAATCACAGTGAATATAGGTACATGACTTCATTATCCAAGTATTTTTGGAATCTAAAAGAAAAGAATAAAACAACTACGGTTAAATGGATTTGGTTAAGAAAGCTCGGACATGTAACTCCCTATATGCCCCATGTTACCTATGCCTTAATGAAAAATTTGAAATTATTAGATTTAAAAACAAGGCTGATCAAAGATATGAACTTACAGTTAATTGTAAACACCGTTATAAATTTAACTTAGTGTAGGGGTCGTATACTTTAAATGATAATGATATGTCGCTGTAATTTTAATAGATTAGTATTTTTATTGCATGATGGTCATACTGACGATATAAATGTGTATTGTTTACCTACATAGTGTTATTCGTGTTGGTGTATATGTGTATGTATTTATTTATGTGTAGGTTAGCGTGTTTGCACTGAGGAATGTGTAGGTTTGAATATAAGTGTATTTATTTGTAGTTTTTTTTACATATATATGTGTATGTGTGTGTATATGTGTATATATATATGTATATATATATATATATATATATATATATATATATATATATAAGGTGGGAGGGTATGGAAGATAAGAAAGAAAAGATGTTAAAATGTTGATATATATGTGTATGTGTGTGTATATATATGTATGTATGTGTGTATATATATATATGAACATATATATAGGCGGTATAATGGTATATAATATTTGGTTATATAGATCAATATGCGACTGAGTAGTGAGTTCGTTCCTTACTGGGTATATCCTAATTTATATATTTGTACTATATATATATATATATATGTGTGTGTGTGTGTGTGTGTGTGTGTGTGTATATATATATATATATATATATATATATATATATATATATATATATGTGTGTACATGTACATGTTGTGTATATATGTATATATCTGTATGTGCCCTATTTTATTGTGTATGTATATTTATATTTACGTATATTTCTGTTTGTATGAATGTGTTTATATATGTATGTTAGGGTATATGTATATTGGTGTGTGCAGGTATTTGGATGTATGTTTATGTATGTATATGTATGTACGTTTATATATGTATTTGGTTGATTGTTGTATTTATATGTATGCACGTATATATTGGTATATTTATATTATAGATAGAAATATTTATGTATATGTTTATATGTAGATATGTATGTATGTATATATATGTATATATATATATGTATGTTTGTGGATGTATATGTGTGTGTTGACATATTATATATGAGATTGTTTGTGTGTATGTGTAGGTATGGAAATTTGGTATGTCATTGTGCCACAGTAGTTAGTCTATGTGTGTATATATGTTCATCTATGTATTGGTATGTATGTATTATATTGGTGTATATTTTTTTATATATGTGAGTATGTGTGCATAAAAATGTGTGTATATATATGTGTATATATTTAGGTTTATATATATGTGTGTGTGTGTACTTGTTATCATAGATATGTATATGTGCGTATATGTTTATGTTTATATATTTATATGTATGTATTATGTATATATATGTATGTATATATGTATGTATGTATGTATGTATATGTATGTTAATTTGTGTTTGCTGTGTTTGTGTGTATATATATGTATATATGTATATATATATGACATATATATATATTTCTGTGGGTTTCTTTATCCTGTTTTTCTTTGCCTAATATATAATGAAACTATTATCAACTTATATGATTAAAATATATTTTTATTGATATTTATGGTTTTGGAATTTTTCGTTTTAATATATTAAATAATATTATTTTTAACCATTTTTATCTTTGTATATTTGCTCCCTTAAGTTATAATTTAATAAGTGGTTAGCATTTATTTAATGATATTTAAGTCTTAAATATTTATTGGTTGTGGTATCTGATTGTCTAGGTCATTGTCTGTGTGGATGTACATGTATTGTGTATTTATCGGTGTCTATGTGTATGTAGAGTGTATTCACATTTAATTGTGTGTGTGTATAGGTGTTGGTTTCCCGTTTCTTTTTTTCATAAAGGGCTGTGGAGATGTTCCTTTCCCCACCTCTTCCTTTTTTTTTTTTTTTTTTTTTATATATATATATATGTATATGTATATATATATATATATATATATATATGTGTGTATGTCTGGGTGCTTATGTATTATAATCTGATTGTGTTTTTTGTTGTTTTGCGCGTGAGTTTAAGACCACATTCACAAACTTTTTAGAAAAAAAAAAATATATATACATGTATTGTCAAATGACCGGATATATTGTAGCGTCTTGTCGAACGTAATTTCAACGAAGAAATAAATTGAATAAACATATATATTTTTTCTTTTCTAAATAATTTTATAGTTTTTAAACTTAATAGTGATTAAATTTGGATTTTAAAATTGCCAGTTTTTAATTTTAATATTAAATTTTATCATATAATTTTATAATTATTGGTTAGTATAAATTATTTTTAATATTATTACGTATTTTAAAGATCTGAATAGCTATTATAACATGATTTCGTTGTCAAGCTTTTGAATCTTTCCTATACTTGGTTTTTTGATTGGTTATTCTAGCTTTTGTAACAATGTTTCCCCCTAGTGAAGGATCGTTAATTAATTTGAAACTTTTAAAACCATTTATTTTATTTTCAACATCATCACTTGATAAGACACAGAGGGTGTTGAAACAAAATGGCTATTTTTTGTAGTGATTTTATAACATATTTATGTTATAATTTTTTTTATAAATAATAATTATATATATATATATATATATATATATATATATATATATATATAAATAACATAGATCCAAAATTATATATATGGGGTATATATATATATTCATAGATATTATTTATAGTATTATTCAACCCCGGTATATAGATATGAACTGTGTAATTAGAAATTTAACGGTGACATTTCGAAAATATGATATACAAAAATTTATTCATTTCAATGTTTCAATCATATACGAAATGCATGCTATAAAACTTTTTTCAGTGTTTTTTTAGTTTCAAATTAATTTTCAAAATTCTTCATGTATAAACCACAATTTAATATTAAATAGGTTAATATCCGAGTTTTAATTTTATATAAACCTCTTTTCTTTAAATAAATCCAAAGCTTCCACCCTCTTCTGACCATTGAATACACTTTTCATATACCTTTAAAATAGTATAAAACTAATATAACAGCTATAAAATAAATTGGATATTAATAAATACATTTTTTTTTTCACCGGTAGCATGACTCGGAGTTTCATGTTTTTTTACAACGCAATCTTCAGGTGCTGAATTGAGACTCATTAATCCAAAATTAAATATATCGGATTATTGTATATTGAGGCTTTTAAAAATTTTAATATGAACAGCCTCACGATTGAATTGAAATTTTGTAATTTAAAAAAAAAATTTAAATGAATTTTTTATTTTAAATACAAAATTCAATTTATTTTAATTTTCAATTAAAATAAATTGAAATAATATTTAAAATAAAACAAATATAAATATAGGGAAGAAAAAAAAAAGATTTTTGCGTGCAAAATAAACAAAAAAAGGGAAAAAAAACAGAAATCCACACAGTATAAAATATAAAAATAGATATTGAGATATCCAGATAAATAGATATTGAGACATTTTTAGCGGCGACAGACTGTTCCATGCTTAAACGAAATCGATGGGTAAAAATTTGTGTTTAAACATGAAACAGAAAAATATAAAATTATTGACATCAATGTCCACTTTTATATTTTTATCCTCTATTTCATTTTGACCATTTTTAAACCATGAATAATGTATATCTTATAAAATGTGTGTGTGTGAAAAAAACCCTGTTTATTTCTATTAGTTGAATACTAATCCTACAAAAAAAAAGTTATTTACCTCTCTAAAATTTTTTTATCAACACATTTTGAAAATAAGAAATTTTTTATTTTATTTTTTTGTTCTTAGTCCCATGAAAATTTCTTACTCTGCAGTGAGCTACAAAGTTGACCACGAAAAAACATTTCAATGATTAAAATAATAATTAAAAATTAATTCAGCAAATAAAAAATTATTAAAAAAAAATAATTTGTACATGTTAATTTAAATTTGTGTTTACAAAAATAAATTATTTCTTTTTAAATTGATATTTCAACAATTTTTAAAGGTGTAATAAATTTTTTATTATATCTTTAAAATTGTTGCAAATATTATATTTGAAAGTTGTAAGAGACAAAAAATAGATAATTTATTTACTTTAAATTATTTATTCAATTTTATTTTTATGGATAAACCGGAATTTGAGTTGAACTGCGTTTATTTGAACGGTATTTGTTTATCTACTATTAAAAGGTCGAGCAAACCAGAAAAGAAAATAAGAAACTCCATTATAATTTCAGGCCTGCGTCCGCCTCATCAGGAGAAACAACTGGATTGAAAAATAAAATTCATTTAATTAAAAAAAATTGCTTTTTTACGTCACGGATACGAAACTAAGCAGATATATTTTTTAGGAAAGATGGGAACGAGAAGTATAATTTAAAGACAAAATAGAAGAATAGTTTATTGGGATATATATTTATTTTTGTGCTATAGAATAAAATATTGTCTGAATTTTTACAAAATTTTTCTTATAAAATTTATAAATGAAATGATATCACAGATATGAATAGAAATTCATATAGGTCTAGATAAATATATGAAGAATGCAATGGACATATATATTTTGTGTTCTATTTGGACATAAACGTCAGCATATTCTACGATTATACAATCGAAACAGGATCATTATATATATACAACGCAATTTTCATATCACTGGACCAAAGGTCCTCAATAAGGAAAGAAGAAGCTATCTAGACTCATTATAAAATATTTTTTCACTAAATTTCGGTGGTGATAATCATAACAAAAACGGACCCAAAGTAATTTTCTTTTTAAAAGCAATTTTCCCTCCAGAGAATTAGAATAATAATTCAATATTTTATATATAAGTAAATAAAAATTTTTATATATATATATTATAAATTAATTGATTTAAAAATGTTTTTATACTTTTTAGTTCTAACCATGTTTCATTTTTGAAACATGGTTAGTAAAATTTAACGAAAAAAAAAAAAAAAAAAACATTTTAAATCAATTAATTTATAATTTAATGTTCTATTAAATTTACATTGAGCACTATTTTGTAAAAAAAAAAATATCTATAAGACCACCGGATTATATATCATTATGTTCTTTCTTTTTTTTAACATAATATATATATATATATATATATATATATATATATATATATATATATATATATATATATATATATATATATATAATCGTGAAATCAATATATGTGTTACAAAATATAAACATTATAAATATTTTATATATATATATTTATAATATATAATATATTATATAATATAATATATATAATATATATAAAATATAAAAATATTAATATATAGAATATATATTATATATATTATAAAATATAAATTATATACATATAATATATATTTATACATTTTATATATAAAAATATATATGGATATATATATATATATATATATATATATATATATTATATAATATATATGTATATTATTCATATATATTTGCAAAGATACGGAAAAAAAATCAAAATAAATGTGAATACATTAAAAAATGTCAGAATTAAAATGTAAAAACGAACAGGATTACTGTTCTATTGATACTTTCGTTGTCCATTATACAAGCATGTATTTTATAAAGTTTTCCATTCTATTTGAATTTATTTTTCCATTTGTAGCAAATAAAAAGCGTAACTTAAAGTTTTATTTAAACAGCAAAGTAAATTTAAAAGAAGAATATTAAATACAATTATGCGAGAAACAGCTTATTTATTTATGAAAATATTCGAATAACAGTGTGTCCTGCTAAAACATCTAAATAAAGTAAAATTTAGACATATTAAATTTGATCATTTTAAACAAAAACAATAGCGAGCCTTATTTCATCGAAAAATAATGATTTACTATTTATTTTTAGAGGAGATTTTATTATTAATAAAAATGTAAATACATTAAATTAAGATATATTTAAACTTGAATTTATTTACAGATCTACAAAAAATAAAAGCCTATTTTAAAAAACGAACATTAAAACAACAAAGTAAATTTGAAAATTATTTGGCAAAAACGTTTAACATTGATGTGAGGTGTGTAAATATTTTTAAAATTTTTATTGTTGAATTTATCTTAACATCTATAGTAAATAAAAAGCGTAACTTAAAATGAATAAGAAAAACAATAAAAAAAAAAATTAAAAAAAGAATATTGAATACAATTATTTGACAAAAAGTGTAATATTTATTTATACAAATATTCGATATATATATATATATATATATATATGTTTTTGTGTGTGTGTGTTTTTTTGTAAAATTAAAAAAATATATATAATATATATATAAACTTTTATATATATATTTATATATATAATATATTTACATATATATATTTATATATAATATATTTATATAATATATATTTATACATGTATGTGATATATATATAGCATTTATTTACATATTTATATATACATAATTTGATATAATATTGTTAATATATGTATATATGTAACATTTGTTCATCTAATTTAATGTAATATATATCTAATTTAATATATATATATGAATTTAATATATAATATAAATATATATAAAATTTTACATATATTTATATAATATAAATGTATATAACATGATATATATATAATATATATTATATAAAATATATATATATAATACATATATATATATAATTTAATAATACATAGATATGATATATATAATTTAAAAATATATATAATCTATGTATATACAATTACAAATAATATATATATATAGAGAGAATCTATATAATTTAATAAACCATATATATAATCTATCTATATATATAAAATTAATAAAACATATAATCTATATATAATCTCATAATATATATATATATATATATATATATATATATATATATATATGATATCTAAATACATAATTTAATAAAATATACATATATTTAATTTAATATATATATAATTATATATATATCTATATCTAATATATATATATATCGAATTTAATATAAATATATATAAAGTAATACATATATTTATATAATATAAATATATATAATGTGATATATATATAATATATATTATATAAACTATAGTATATATAATACATATATATATATAATTTAATAATACATAGATATGATATATATAATTTAAAATGTATATATTCTATGTATATACAATTTAATAATATATATATATAGAGAGAATCTATATAATTTAATAAACCATATATATAATCTATCTATATATATATACAAATTAATAAAATATATAATCTATATATAATCTCATAATATATATATATATATATATATATATATGATCTCTAAATATATAATTTAATAAAATGTACATATATTTAATTTAATATATATATATAATTATATATATATCTATATCTAAATATATATATAATTTAATATATATATAGATACATATTATATGTAATTTAATATATATATATAAAACATATATTTTAATAATGTATATATATATATTTAATATTAACATACATATATGTATATATATATATATGTATAATTTAATATATAGAGAGCTATAATTTTATATGATATAATATATGTGTGTTATTTTTAATGTATTCTTGTTTAAATGAGTTGGATTGAAATATCAATCTCAATCCGACAGAATGATATGACAAATGAAGCCTTTATGTATGTAACATGTTTTACTTTTATTGAAACTCCATCAGAGAATGTGTAATGTAGAAAGCAAATCAAATTCCCGTATTTTTGCTTTTGTGTTATTTTATTTTCATTGTTCAATCGACTCTTTTACGTGCGTTCAACTCTTTAAAACCAACGTTAGTATAAATTCTTGTGTTCAATCCGAAGATTCAAGACATTAACGGATTCCATGTCTTCGTGAAAAACCGTAATTAACGCTATATGTATATAAGCGAATAAACATTCTAGTTTGTCTATGTGGTAATGCTATGGTAATTTATATTTTTCAGTGTGTGTCTGTGTTTAGTATACACGATCTTAATGCTTTTCGCATGTTGATTTGGGGACGTTTTTACGTACATACCTTTCGTTTTAAAGAAATATACATTAAATTCTTTAAGAATAGATTCAATAAAGTTTGGTGATGTAATATAATGTCTTTAGATGTATTTATAGCTAATCATATTGTTGTCAGAAGGCTCTCGAAGTACTTTCTCCGTAATGAATTATGATTTTTTTTAATTAGGGTGGCATTAGTAAAATCGAAGGGAAGTTTTTTTTCCCGTGTATTACTAGAAAGTTTGAATGGTTGTTTAAACAAAGCTCTTTTGTGTTCTTAGATATGGAGTTTTAGATCACGTGATGTCTCTCCGATATAAAGTTTTTTGCATTGTAAACGATTTATTTGATAAGTATCGACATTTCAATTGGTGTTGAATTTATTTTTTTTTCTAATTATAACTCGGATTGTCTTTGTCGTGGTGGTAAAGATCCTATTATTAGAGATAACTAATTTATTTCCAAGTTTAGTAGAAAGATTGTTAGAGGGTAGGATTATGAATTTTGTATTTCTAACACCAACAACAACACGAAATAAATTGAGTGTCTACTCAAATAGGTATATATATATATATATATATATATATATATATATATATATATATAAAATAATAAATATATAAAATAAAGAATAGCTACAAGTATTTTGAGTTTCTTTATAGTGTGTTCTATAAAGAATTATTATTTACTAATATTTGTCTCACATTGTGATTTCATTTTGTTTTACTGGCATGTTAGCCTACAAGAGTGTATTGTGGTTGTGTGGCCAATATAAATTTTAATGCTTTTGATTATTGAGATACAAACTTCCAAAATACACGGACTTAATATATTACTGTTTAAGTATGTATTACATAAGTAAGCATTAAATAGCTGTACAAAAACAGAATTGGGAAAAACAAAATTTGAAAGAGGAAAATTAGTGAGTAAGAAAGCTAGAGAAAAAGGAAAAGAAAAGCAGAAAAGGAAATGGCTGGAGACAGAAAGACATGAACTTTGTGTCTTGCTTTGAGATTCCATTACCCCTGAGATCTTTTAAAGTGGGTGATTCTTTTTATTTGATTATTTTTAATTATGGTACACACTTTATGGAATAACCTGGTATCTCGGCTTCAATTACTTTCTCAACGTCGTAACGTAGTTTCTCTGCTCCTTTCTCTATAAATATGTTCTTGCTAATTGCTCTGATGAGCTTCTTCCACTTAGTATGCTTTATGAACTAAAGCAAACTACTAGATTGGTAGCGAGGTCTCATCATTTGACACTTAAAGTTGCTTGATGTAACCGTAAGTTCTGTGCTAATAGTTTCTTCTTTCACACTTCTTACTTGTAGAACTCTCTTCCGGATGATTGCTTTTCAGTCAAATTTGATCTTCAGAAATTTAAATATGATATCAATCGTAATCTTCTGTCTTAATTTTTGTTCTCTTATTGTTCTCTCTCTTTCTCTCTCTCCTTTTTCTTCTCGTACTCTTTCATACTCAGTAACCCCTTGTGTCTTAGTGGATTTATTGCCTTGATTGGGGTTAAATAATAAAAAAAGGAAAAAACGGAAGAGAAAAAGGAAAGGAAAAAAGAAATAAATTTTATTGGTGGAAGGAAAGTGAAAAGAAAAAGGTGTGAAGATATTAAAAGAAAGAAAAAAGAGTGGGAAGGTATTAAGGGAGAAACAAAGAAAGAGTGGCAAAATATTAAAATCGAAAGAAAGTAAAGAAACAAGAGAGAGAGAGAGAGAGAGAGAGAAAAGAGAGAGAGAGAAAGAGAGAGAGAGAGAGAAAACAAACATAAGATCTCTGAAACATTCTTGCGACAGACATTTCCACGGTGTCGCTTGTGGTTGAACAATGTTTATCGAATCCGGTTCTTTTTGTAACAGTCGTCCATACAAATAATATCACCGCCAATATAGATGAAAATTTTAATTTATTTTCCATATATATGTGATTCTTAATATCGACAAGAATAGTAGTTTCGTGCGAAAATGCCAGCCTAGATAAACCGAGAACCGAGATAAACTGATCGAGCGAAAATTTAACTAAGAAAATATGTCCTTCCTTTTAAAAACATTAAGAGAAGGATATGCCTTGGGTGCCTCCAAATTAAACAAGCACACATTCTGAAGAATTGCTAAGCCACAATTAGGCTGTAAATGGGTAACAAAATAAAAAAATAATGTTATTTTTTTTCTCTCTCTCTCTCTCTCTCATATATATATATATATATAATGTAGGTACCTCCAAAGATTCCTTAAAAAATGAGTATAAATGATGAAAAAATGCCCCAAATAAAAATAAAGTTTTAACATCAAAATCTTTATTATTATTAAGAGGAAAGACTGAAGGATTTTTTGATTATTAAATTATTTTTTTTTATCCTTTTTCGAACGTTCTTAATTATGTTTAATTAGTATAAGAAATTTTAGTCTCCTTTTGGCGTCCACATCGATTTGGAAATTTTTGCAAAAAGCAAATCATTGCCAGAGTTTAATGAAACAGTTAGGACTTATTCACAAATGATGTTTTTATTTTTAATTTTAAGTAAATGTATGTATTCAGTTAAAAGTAAAAATAAAATAATCTTTGGTAATGACTAAAAGTATAATCGAAAGGAACTCCTACATGCAGAACATTCGGACAATTTCTGCATAATTTATGTCCAGAAAAGAAAAAAAAAGTTATAAGAACATAAAAAAATTAAATAAAAAACAAAAAAACAACTTAACTGCAGTCGTAACGAAAGTTGTATAAAAGATGGATTGCTGCTCACACACACATATATATATATATTTTAAAAAACGTTACGATTCATTTTTTTATCAAACGTTTTAATATTGACAAGCTCCAGGGAATTTCTCGAAGAGAGAAATCTCTTGAGGAGCGAAATGGCTATATAAATGGGGTACAGTTGAGTTTCATCTTTATGTAATTCATGTGTGTGTGTGTGTGTGTGTGTGTGTGTGTGTGTGTGTGTGTGTGTGTGTTTGTGTGTAGTTGTAAGAGAATCTTACAGAATAATAAATATATAAAATAATTTGTAAAATTTTGATGAATCTCCATTATTCAAAGAAAGAGTTTTATTACTTGTGGAATAAAGTTCTTTTTCTGATAACGCTGTTTCATCAGAGAAACATGTCAACTTAGAAAAACAGAAAAATGTTTTTTCAATAAAAAACCGCCGTCAAACCCGAAGTTGGCCTCGGAAGCAACTCCATGCCCAGTTCAAGTAGTTCTTGAGCATGTTAGACATCACGTCCATGATGGCGGCATTCAATGACTAATTGTTATTGTGGACCCACTGATTGGTCGACGCTCCAGACATATTAATCCAACGTCAGTAAGGATGTTGAAGTTGGCACGGTCGTGAAAATTCTCGACCTACCATTCCCGATTTACGTTGGACAAGAAAGAGCAAATTCCCGCTGAAACATGTGCAGTTACCATCTGGATCTAGGGTTCGAACACCCAGTCCAGCATCACGATGTATTTTAAACTGTAACATTGAACCCTTGCAGGAAAAGTGGTGTGGTATGACAACACTTACGTTGCTACCAACCTGTAGGACTGTCACAATGAGAACATTCGTGTGGTATGCATTGAACTAGTTGAATGTTTAGTCATGAGTTCAGTCCTCACAGCATGTGCCATATTTGCTAAACTTGTGCTAAACTAAATTAAATTTAGCAAATATCAAGTGTTTAAAATTCGAAATTTCTGGGGCACATAATGAGGAAAGAGAGCTTTGAGAATTCAACACCCAGAGGACCTCTTAAAGATAACAGTGGCAAAATAAATATCGAGTAGTCTACCCAATGAGCTTGTGTAAATGGCTGTCAAAACAGAGGCTAGGAGGGATAGTATGGGAACAAATATTGATTAGAGCTACAACGGATAGGAAATTGTGGAGAGCCATGATCACCTGACTAACAAGCTTGTGTAAATGGATGGCAGAGCAGGGATTGAGAGGCATAGGAAGGGAACAAATATTGTTTAGAGTTACAAAGGATAGGAAATTGAGGAGGTATATGAAATCCTACGTCCTGAAGGGACACGACACAAAGTTTTCGATTTTATTTCCAATCCTCTTCAAAAACTGTTTCTCGGTTATCCATTATCTTACCATTTGTTTGTATCTTATCTCTTTTTCATCCATTTTAATTTTCGTTGTCAATATTTTTTTTTTATGTGAATGTTATACAATTATGGATGAGTTACGTCTGCGAAACATATGGGGTAAATGGAACTGAAAAGGCAGCCTGTCAAAGAGAAAAACCGTATCGTGAGAATATAAATTCCCGATTGCTATCTGGCATAAGTAAACCCACCTAATGTAAAAAGAGTTTTCTTTAAACATATTTGTGTATAGATATTTCTAACTCTGATGTCTCTTCCTAAGCCAGGAGATTGGGTAAATGAAACTCGTATGAAGATATCAAACCAAAGATTTTCGAGCCCTCACTGTGCGTTCAGGAGTCGAATCAGCAGCCCGGTATGCTGTAATAGAGGCTTGATGGCGTGTTACATCCTCGTACACTGGTGTGTTACACACGACCAGAAGAAAATAAATACGGCTATTCAAAAGTTGAGGTGTTTGGAGATAACTATTTCATGTTAGTGCACAATCTGCTATAGGGTGAGATATCGAAAAGGATGATTATCTAGCTAGTAAAGCTGATTGTCTGTGCCTTCATTTCGTCTCTTACCCTTTCATATATATATATATATATATACCATACACTCTGAAGAGTGGACGAACAGGTCCGCCTATGAAACTTTGGAGTCGGGATGCTGACGGTAACATCAATCAGCTGTGATACATTTGTACTATATATATATATATATATATATATATATATATATATATATATAATAGGTGGACCTGTTCTTCAGAGTGTAAGGTGTGTGTGTATATATATATATATATATATAAAGAAAAAGGCGATTATGCCACTAAGATGCGTTCCATTTTTTCTATGTCTAGGGATATCTTGACTTTTGAGTTCTACTCGGTTATTACTCTTTCTGTTCCCCACTGCATCTAACACTATAATACTACCGGACCCACAATTACTATACCACGAAATTCACGAGCCAACGCTTTAATCCGGTAGGACTAGTAATAACTGAGCAGTACTAAAAAGGGACAAGACGAAATATCCCTAGACATGAACACGAACAATATTCTACTGGGAAAGAGTTCAGTTCGAAATTTATTGAAGGTTACCCGATAAGCAGAAGATGAAGGCCGGAGAGTAAACCAGTCGAAAAGTTATGTTGGACTTAAACAGTAAATTGATTAGTGCACTGGGCCAATGCCGAAAGAGATTATATCATCTAAGTGATTTATGAAACAATAAGTATAAATTATTACGGGCTCAGGTTATTTAAGAAATACAACGGATTATGTAGTACTTATTTCAATAAACCACATTACTTAGAATAATTACTTCGCTACTTATGTAATTCTAAATACTTAGTTGGTAATGATATATGACACATAACTTAAAAAGGCACGATTGTTTATTTACCGCTAATTTGTTTAAAACTGCAAAAACTCCCACAGAAGGCAGTGAAGAAAGGATTAAACATCAACTGCAAGAAGACAGAATGCAGGGTTGGCAGTAAAAGGATGAGCCCAAAGTGCGAAAATTTAAACATCTGAGAAGTGTCTTAACAGAAGACAGAAAGTGTGACACCGGAATCCGAAGACACATTGGTATAGCCAAAGATGCATTCCAAAAGCTAAGCAGAATACTAACAAATAGAAAAACTTCGCTAGAAACAAGGAAATGAGTCCTAAACGGTTACGTGATATCTCTTCTATTGTATGGCAGTGAATGATGGACAGAGATGAAGAAGACCAACTGAAGTGTAGTTCTACAGAAGGATTCTGAGGATACCATGGACCTAACATGTGAGCAATGAGGAAGTTTTAGAGAAAATGGTAACAAAAATGAAACATACTTAACACCAGGAAGAGACAGTTGTGGTTTCTGTGACACATAACGAGGAAAGAGGGTTTGGTAAATCTGATACTCACAGGGCAGATTAAAGGCAAGGGGGACAAAGGAAAACAACGTATAACATAGTGAGCTTGAGTAAATGGATGGCGGAACAAGGTTTAGTAGAAACAACAGAAATACATGATTCATTAAGAGGTGACAAGGGACAGGAGGTTGTGGAGAGCTATGATCGCCTACGTCCTGAGTGTACACGTGACGTGTCCACCCCTCAGAAGAAGAATGCCGTGACTTGTTTGCGTCACATAGGAATAATGGTTGGATGCTCGTATCGGAGTATAGCCGTCTGATAGTACAGCAAACCAATCTTTGCTGCAGACGCCTGCTCAGACACATTTGTGTTTGCTCAATACCAATACCATCTATGTTTTCTTTTGCTATGCTGAGCGGGCCTTAGTTTCTGGGAGAGAGTGCATCATCCTGCATGATACACAATATGGACAAGACCAGTATACTGTGACTTCGTGCTAATACAACCATCGATGGACAATTTCGTCTACCTAATTTCACTCACAAGGCTTGTGTCAACCTATGGTATGGTTTTCAAGCACATTCCAAAGGTGCTGCAAGCTAGGATCGCCTCCTCAGGCCAATAAACATCAAGATGTCACCTTCCCGGTCGACCATGGGGAGATTCGAATCCGGGCCTCATGGTCGGAAAGCGACAAATAAAAATTTACTTAAATAAGTAACCAAGTAATCGTTTTAAGTTCTCTGAATATCGGTGCCCTTATTATTCAGGAATAGTGAGTTCAACACTGGGGGAGGCACAGTGGATTAATGGGTAACGGCTCGGATTGAGGAATCGGAGAGCCGAATTCGAATTTCAATCGAATCCATTACATTCACTTACGTGCCTTTTCAACCCTTTGGAAAGGGTTGAATCCTCTTCTTCTCCCCACTCCCAGCTATGGGTTCTATAGCCTTGGATGGCATCTGGTCTACTGCAGAAAGAAATGACAACCTACTGCGAGAAAAAATCTGCCTCGTCAGTCATGTATCGAAAGTTACATGATCGCCTAAGCGTGTATCACGTATGGCACATAAATGACTGAGTTCAACCTTACTTCGCGTTCAATGTGGTCATTTCAGGCCTCTTCTCACTTTAAAAGAAATTCTCGAAATTAAAAGAACAATTTAATGTGCTTTACTTAACTGATAGCAGGAACCAGTTTTATATTTAGGTACTGACCTATTCAACAACGATGTTCTAGTCCAAACCCAGACATCCAGCCTCTTTTGTCTGTCAACGCCGTCTCCGCTGGCTGGATCACGTGTACCGCATGTTAGACGGAAGAAAGTTGACCCTCGGCAAGAGAGCACATATCTTCGTTTCAGAGATGTCCGAAAGATAGTCATGAAGTCATTGAACAAGAAATGTCGAGATGTCGGAGTCTAAAAAGAAAAGGAAAGGTGCTTAGGCAAATTGTTGAAGAGGACTAAATGACACAAAAAGACGCCTATTTACTAACTCGAGCTGAACGAAGTGAATTATCCAAGCGCAGATCCATATTCTCGCAAGACAAACGAATGTCATAACTGATGAACAAGTATTAAGTTTAGTCATAAATAATTATAGTTTTGTTTCTCAACTTTATTCTTCGAAAAAAAATCGAATGAAGTAAAGGGATGAAAATAAAAGAATGAAAAAAAAAAAGAATAAGAAAAAGAATAAGAAAAAGAATAAGAAAAAAAAAAAGAGTACAGTGACGTTTTATTCATTTCTATATTCGCCATTATTTACAATGACTTGTTGCTACTTATTATGTGTCGCTCTTCGATCTTTTTGTATAAAATTCCGCAGATTTTAATGTGAAAAGGTTTTTAACGAACACTCTTGAATCTTAGTTTTCATTCGTGAAATTTCTTTTTCACCAAATCGTTTTGAGCGATCAAAATAAATAAATAGATAAATAAATAAAAATAAAAATAAAATAAAAAACAAAATAAACAAGTAATAAACCCTCGGCCAAAGGGTTAGGTGAATATGCCGGACAGGGCATTACAAAATTTTTCCCGTGTCATTTGTACTGTGTCATATATCTTTGTATTGTCACGAGGAAAAACATTTTTCTTTAAACTGGTGGACAAATCTTTTTGTCAGAATCCTACACATTTATAAAGCCATGCTTAGAATATTGTTGTTTACATCTGGTCTGGTGCTTCTGATATGTATTTAGATAAAATTCAAAGAAGAATCTGCAATATTATTAGTCCCGTCCTGGCATCTCGACTTCAGTCCCTTTCCCACCGCCGTAACGTAGCTCCCCTCTGCCTTTTCTATACATATTTTGATGGTAATTATTCTAATGAGCTTTATGAATTTAACCGCGGTACTAGATTGGCCTTATCATTTTAGAGTTGAAATGACTTGATGAAACCGTAAGTTCTATGCTAACAGTTTCTTCTTTCACACTTCTCGCTTGTGGGAGTCTTCCAGCTTCTTGCTTTCCAGTCAACTTTGATTTTCAAAAATGTAAATGAAATATTAATCGTTGTCATAATTCCTGTTCTTGTATTATTATTATTATCTCTCCTTAATAACGTTTTCTTTTTCTCATATTCTATCACACTGTAACTCTTTGTGTCTTAGTGGCTTTATTGCCTTACTTAGGGTGAAATGATAACATTTTTCTAATCCACTGTACGTTAAAAATCTAAGGTATGTTAGTGTATTTCAAATTTATCTTATGTTGCGCCGGACTTTCAAGCGGAGAATGCGCACCTGCCTTAAAAATTCAAATTTTAATTTCTTATTTATTTTCACCTGGGTTTGAACCATGAACACGAGAACCGATAGGAAATATATAACTATCTTGGCTACCCGATTTGTTTTTTCATAAGAAACTTATGATTTTGACTAAGGCTTGGGATGCAAGATTTAAGACAAGTTTCTTCCATGATTTTTAAGCTTGCTTCTAATAAATTAGAAAAGAAAGACATTTACTAATGAATACATTATAAAATAAGGTTATTAATAATTTTGTCGACTTTTAGCTGCACTGACGTTACTAGTAGAGTTGCTGAAGAATTTGTATTAAGAACTACCTGTTCAGTATTTAGTTATTGGTCAGTTACCAATGGAATTTAACCAATTCTTCTAATATTTTTCGATTTAGCTAATTAGTTATTAAGCGAATTTTCTTTTCTGACGATTACACAAATAAGCATCCGTTAATGTGCTGACAAAATCCTAAAGGATACAAGTCATTACATTTGGAGCCGGCTTGAGTGCAGGAGTTGCCGGAAGGTTGTCAGTGTTGACAGTCAATCGCCTTCGAGGCTCCACACCAGGGTTTCTGTTTGGATATACTTCCATAGCCATTTTCGTGTTTGGATATGACGGCAAGGCATTGGAGTTTTAAAATCAGTGTTTTCCTTCTCCTAGGTGGACTGCCTTCCCGGACTGTCGAACTCCATTTACCTGAAGCAGTTGTACGACTCGACTTCGTCCATTCTCCGGCTTGAAGCTGGACTTAATTGTCAGAGGATATTTGAAACGCATGCCACAAAAGCATTTTATAGACAATGGGAGCTTGTCCCCACTATCACCCCCGGCAATGACAACCTTTGGAACATATACAATGTACGTATATATACATTATATACATTATGTGATTTAGAAACACCAAAAAAATAATTTTTTTTTTACTACATAATAAAAGGTTAGGTGAACAAAATCACTAGAAAGCAAGATAAATTACATAGATAAACATATCAAAAAGTTTGTTAATTTAAAAAAAAGTATCAGCTAGTGAGTTAATTTTGGAGAGGTCTCCAATATTGTCCTTTATGTTCAGAAGCCGGCGATGATCGCCAAGCAGTTTCTTGTCCATTGCATGAAGCCGACGTTAAAAGAAAATGGAAATTGGAAATTAGAAGTGGTCACTTCATGACATTTGAATATCTCAAGAAATTAATTCTTCTTTTAGAAGCAATCTTTCTTTATGATTTAGAGTTTCCATTTAAAAAATGGACCTTTCTTCCAAATAGAATCCTGTCTATTTTCTGTATTAAATATACTCTATTCATGGTTTCTAAACTGTCGAAAAAAAAAACAAAAAAAAACGCACTTCATTAATGAAATGTTTTTGGAAATTACGTAAACATTACTTTCGTTTGGAGATAAAACAAGGGAGACAACAGAAAAAAATGTCTCAAGTGGTTAAATTGATGATGAAAATTAAAGTAAAAAGAGAAATTATTGCCTTCAAATAATTTTGAGATTTTTCACTTGGGGCGGATCAAAAAGTATTATTTGTTATCTGAAATATCTGGGTGCAAAAATTATCGGCATGCCGATAATAATTCTTGGGTTTTTCGTGAATTCTTACTTATGATGATTAAATAATAATAATTATGGAAACTTTTAAAACAGCACGGAATCGAGGGTTTAGTAGCCATCTCTATTCTAATGTAAAGAGACCCTGTAATAGGTCGAATAATAAATTTATACACCTGTTTATTTATTTCGTTTAGAGAAACTTTGAAAAAGGTCTAACTTATTTTGCCTATTATTCACATAAAAATCTTGTAAGTTTTTGTAACAGCAAAATACATAAAATAGGAAAAATGAAAGGAAATATTTAACATCTGAAAGATGTTTCGTAATTTTAAAAACACCGAAAAGCAATTCGGAGTTTTTCAAAATTCTTTAACTGTGTATCAAAGAATTCTTAAAAATAAAAGTCACCTAAATATTTTTGTTTCTTACCATAGTTGAAGAAGGTAAAAGAAAATGGTTTCCTTCTGGAATGTATCGTGTTCCCAGGTGTAAACCAGGTAATCCTGTCACCTGAGATCGTCCACAAGGTAACATCAAAGTTGTTGGTTCTGAGTAAAATACTGTTGTTGGTATATTGTGATTTCCTGGCGACATTATGGACAAGAAATCGTATTTGATTGGTCTTTATCGATATTTTTCTTTGGGAGAAATGGTAAATGTTTCTTTCTTTTATTTTTTTGATGATGCCGTCAAATATTGGTAAGTTACACCACACTCAACTCTCTCCTGTGTGGCATATCTCGAGTGTAACTCACTTCGTAAGAAAACTAATCGGAATTCGTCATAAGCAAAAAAAAACAAAAAAACAAAAAAACAAAAAAAAAAACAAACACAAAAAATCCTAATTTTTTTCTCAATAAATAAATGAAAAAAACTGAACTTTGTTTCTTCTTCTTGGAATCAGTGGTATTTTCTTCTAAAAGAGCGCTTTTAAAATTCTGTTCTCTTATTTGTGGATCTTGTCAATTTTAGCCCGAGGTTTTCGTAGAGTTGCATCGGCTGTATTAGCCAAACAACATTACTGTGCGTCAGTATATCATCACAGGTTAGTAAGTAGTCGGCGATAGAATTGTGTCGCAGAGTTGGCAGGGGAGGGAGAGGGGAGCAAAAAGGTTATAGATAGATGAAAACTTGAAAGGATTGAAACGAAGATACAAACATCACAAGGTAAGTCGAACCCTCTGGATGCAAGCAATACAATTAAATAGTAACTGTTACCGAATTACAAACAAAGACTATGAACAATGGTTACAACTGGTACCTATAATTACCGTAGCTCAACTGATAAGCGCGTGTTTATTTTTTTATTTTGGCAACTAGATCGATTTACTTTCAAATAAAGATCCGAACGATATCAGTCCTTCTAAAGGCCAATTCAAGATCATAAGTACTTATATATGTACATAGACGCACACTGGTATATACAGACATCTCTCCATCTCAATTTAACGTTAGGAAATCATAGAAATGTAAATTCGTAAAGTTACTGTAAGAAACATTCTTAAAAACTCCAGTTGCATTTTCAACTTCTTTTTCTAATATATACATTTATTAATAAATATACATTTTTTTTTAATGTCAGCGGAGGTACGATTCGGAATTTCATCCACAACGCAATCTTCATTCGTCGTCTACCGATGAGTATAAAAATGTATATTTATTAATATATGTTTAATATACTTATATACTTAATAGCTGTTATATTGCATCGAGCACTATTTTATTAACACCGGCACTCAATGTACGATATCTTATATATACACTAGAGTTTAAAAGTTTGAGGTAACCCATGGTAATTTCTTAAATTGATCCTAAAAAGAGTTGTTTTGTAGTTTAAATAAGAGAAAATTATTATACACGGTTGAAAAGTGGGACATGATTTTTTTATTAGAAATTTTATTATGACAAAAAGTAAAACATCATTTTATGATTAAATTTTGCTCCCATCAAAATATCAACCTTCAACTTTGATTACTGCAGCACAAATCTTTGGCATTCGTTGAATAAGTTTCTCAAAGTACAAGTTTCATAATTGATTCCATTTTTTTTTCAATGACTCTAAGAGCTCTTTTTTATTTTGGGATGGATGGAAAATTCATCCTATGCTAATTCTGGGCGACTTCAAACTTTTGAACTGTAGTATATATATATATATATATATATATATATATATATATATATATATATATATATATGGTGAACATAGTTACATATTCCCCTCTCTTCTCAGTTTGATATTCAAATCCAAAAAGAAAGCAAGGATAAAAATTTTAAAAGCTAGCAGATCTTTTTCGACTTCGAAGGTGCAACACATTCTTCATAATTCCGACTTTACTTCATTTGGCTGTGTGCTAAATTAAACTTAAAACTGTTAAAGTGATCTGCTTTGTTGTCATATATTTCTCAATAATCAATAATTATTATTTCTTAATAATAGAGGTTAGTGCTTAACATCGAGTAAAAGAAAACAGAATTTCGAATGCGGATTTTCAAGGTAGTCACAGCACAATCTTCCTAATGTCAGTTTCTTTTTCTGCTTTGTTCCAGATGAACTTTAGTAAATATCAACAGAGAATAGGGTGGGAGAGTGTTTTGATCATTTGAATGTTGATCTTCAATTGATTACAAGAGGTGACATAATTCAATTTAGTAATTATATTTGTCTTGGGTGCTAATAAATTCGAACCTAGAAGCGGCTATCTAACCTTTAAAATATTTGTCGTAATTTGATGGAAAACCATCAAATATGGATCAGCATAAATTCAAATCTAATAGACAATTATTTTAGAGCCAATAAAAAAGGATTCCTTTTAAGTAAAATTTAATTTAGACTTCAAAGGATTCATCCGACAACGTCCGGATAAGTTGCTATAGGTTGAAAAGAGACGCCTTAGATTTATGGACCAATTGGAACGATTTATTTCGACTAAAAAATCCAGCATGTTTGTTCCTACTAAGCCATAATGAACGATGTCCACCATAACTCGTTTATCAGTCGCCATTACACACATACATACATACATACATGATGCTTGTCGACTCGTTCAACGAGTATGACAATCATCGACAAGTTTGATCAATGTATTTAGTTCTCGTGCGAACGACAATGACTCTTGAAGCCAACAAGTGAGTTGCAATGCTTATTGTAGATGTGGTAAATTATGTTGTACTGTACAAGGACAGATCTGTTTTGTAAAGTCTGTTCAGCTTGCTTTTCCGCAGTGGTTCCTGTAGGTTTTTTGATTGTTCTCCCATGTTAAGTTATTTTCAACGAAGTAATTTGTGAAAGTTACACCAATATGATTTTTATTGTGTCTCATTAGAGAGATATATTCTGCCACCTTCATTACACGTAAATTGATGGTTTGCTGCATCAATGATTTCCCCATTTACTAGCTGCACTCAACTCTCCAAGAACACATGGCCCAGTTGATAAAGGTGTCGGTTGAAGTAATCCAGTGACTTGACCCAAAATAGTTGTGAGTTCAATACCTGGCCACAGCAGAAACGAACAAAAACTTGAACAGTTGAGTTACTAAAAGGAAATAACTGAAACTGAGATATCCAAAAAAGGTATGGCACGTGGAACGAGAACAATCTACCTCAGTGGAAGAAAATACAACGTATATCACTTGAAAAAGGCCGGAGCGTACAACGGCCGGAGCGTACAACGGCCGGAGCGTACAACGACCGAAACGTCGTGAATAGGACAATAAAGATGAGGACAACAGTTCGAACAATGTAAATAGTGTAAGTAAAATGTTCTTATAAATTTTATTGGAGTTCAAAATCAATGATCTTTATTTTAAAGATACCCATATTGCTCGTATTCCATTAGTAAGGCGGAAGTTCCACCCAGAAAGTTTCTTCCTGAGAACCGCTACTTTGTGGCACAGACTCCCAAGGAGATGCTTCCTCAATTACTACAATCTTAACTTCTCAAGTCTAGTGCCAGCCGTTATCTATTCTACATACCCTTATAATTTGTACTTCTTCCTCTCATGCTCATACAACAACCTCATTCAGTATCTTCTACCTTGAGTGACTCTTGGGCATTGTATTGGGTTAATATTTAATAAAAAAAGAAGGTAATGTATGTACGTTTCATATCATAAATATACCATTGCCGTGGTATTGAAACAAAAAATATCAGAATAACGTATAAAACGTTACCCTCTTGGTGAATGACCATGATAACCACACCCAATTTAATGATACTCCGCCTCAATTTACGGAAAATTAAGGTTATATTTTAGGTATTAAATAAGGCTCAATGTTGAAGATTTCCTACTCATGACCAGGCACAGCTGAAAATTACCTGATGTTTAAAAACGAAGTGTATTGATTTCATCTTAATTTTCATTGCTTTTTTTTATCGCAATGATCCAGACCGTAATTCTAATCACATTAGTAAACACTGCAGTCCAGAAATAAATCGAAACTAGAACTAGCTTTCAGTTTTCTTCGGAAAGCTTGTATTGGCGTTAGATTATATAAAGATATATCATAGATTTGGTTTGCTACCAACAAGCTTGTAACTCAAGCGCTGGAGCGGCTTTACCGAAAAAGCAGATAAAACTAATGCTTGTTTGAGTCTCGCCGTGGGGATATTCTTAATCTTCAATTCACACTGTTTACTAATGGCTATAGAAAACAGTTTGAGTAGTTATTAAAAAAAATATCGTATATAGTCGCGTATCACCTAATTTTGTAACTTATTTGAGTACAGTAAATGGATATATAGTTTGGTCAATGGAATAGCCAGGGCCAGCAGTACATGCACTAATTTTATATCTCACTTATGATGCGACTCCATTAAAATTAGCTTCAAAGTCACATAACACGCAAGTAAATACAGTATATGAAAGGGTGCTTGCTGAAACAAAGAAATGATTAATAAAGGAAAAGAAAAGAAAAAAAATATGTTTGATCATTTTAGACATTTGGAAGTGAGTCAATCTAAGATTTTAAGTTTCTTCTTACATCTGTGGTGATTGCTAAATCTTACTCAGATGAGAGCCGCCCTCTCACCTCTCGCGTCATTTGACTTCCGTCCCGTTTCGGTGTCCATATCCCTTCAGGTAACTCTTGAGATCAGCATTCCATTCCATAGGTATCGGGCATCCTTGATTGGACTGATTGAATCGGCATACCCTACAACTCTCCCGTGTACCACCATGTGCCTTCTCAGGTCAGATGATGATCTGCAAACCTTGTTGCAAACAACCCACGTATTGTCTTCAGGACGAGGAGTCAGGTTGGCATATTGGTTTGCTTCTGCTTGTTACGATGACCTTTCGGGTGCTTTACATAACCTGCCCTTGACAACGGCATGCGCTCAAGAACACAAACAAACACACACACACACATTTCCAAGACAGCATATTAGTCGGCAAATAAGAGTGAATGTCTCTTCGGAGATCATGCTTGTCTCAACATGTGTGAGACATTCGTTCTAATAAGGTGCTTCCACTGTCCGATTGCATTCAGATTATCCTTTAGATTATCTCTAAACTTCTTCCTAGGCTTGTGTTGTGAATACTTTCCTGTCATCAATTCATTGTAGTAAAGTTGTTTGGGAACCATGTTACGTTCCACCCCATTCTCACAACGTGTCCTGCCCATCGCATCTGGTTGAATATTATTATTGTTTCATTGTTGCATTCAAATCTTTAGTGGACAACAGTATCTAGGATCAAAGACTGCCATTTGATGTTAAGGATGCGTCTGACGTATTTTTGATGGAATCGCTCAAACCATTTAATATCCCTCCGGTATGTTGTCCATGTTTCAGAAATGTACATATATACATACATAATCACCTATTATTATTATTATTTTCTTCTTTTAGACAAGTGCTATGTTATTGGGTGTGCAGGTAATAATGTTAAGGGTGCGTCTCGGGTATTTTGGGTGGAATCTTTCTTTGCAAACTGCTGCTGATACGATGTGGAATATTTAAAACAATAGCAACCCAGATAATTAGAAAGGCGATAAAACGCCGAATAAGATCGGTTGTTAACCGTCTAGATAATCCGGACCTCAATTTAAATTTAAAGTTGTCTCTGTATCTTTCAATGTAAACTGTAATCGACGTTTGTTGTGTTTCTGTCCACTCCTCTCCTATCTATCTATCTATCTATGTGTGTGTGTGTGTGAAATTGACTCCATCAATAAAACCATAATTAGTCTGAAGAAGTTCCATCTCAGAACGAAACGCGTTTTTTATTTCGTCATTCACTTAGGCATATATATTAGAGAGAGAGAGAGAGAGAGAAAAGAGAGAGAGAAGAGAGAGAGAGAGAGATGTTCAGTTTATATATCCAACTTAAAATGTACAATTTTTTAGGAGAAAAAATGCTCAATATCTGAGAGAGATTGTTTATATAGATATAGACAGTATGGACATAGGAATCAATACAGCATATTAGTTGGCAATTTCTTGCTACACTGCAATCTATAGATCGCAATGAAGCGTGAACCTGACAGCATGCTGACTTGATTACTAAGTTTATATTGTCGATACATACACACAAATATATAAGTATTAAATTATATTTTTTAATCCATTTTAGAACCATCAAAATTTTGGTTAATTTTTTTCTTGTGTCAGTGGTTGACCATAAATTATTATAGAAAATTTTAACATCTTTTTTTGTGATGAAAAACATTAACTTGGAAATTCTTGTAAAAATCAAACAATTGTCTGATTTTGATGAAATTTTCACAAATGAATTAAATTATTTTTTTTAAATGTTTCTTTTTAGAAAATCTTTGTAAAAAAATATTTTTTTATTTGTTACCCACAACTTATTTAATTTTCTGAAATTTCGAGAAATTCTTTTTTGTGCTGCTTAATGTTTATATTTATTCGAAGCAGAAGTCTTTGGAGAATTGAAATCATCAATTTATTTTTGTCAAACAGGATCCCCTGTTACCAAAAATCTGCACTGAATGTTCTAGTTCCCCGTGTCATGCCTATTCTGGATATCAATATCTACTTTTATTCACAAGGACACATCAACGAATAAAAACGTTGGTTGAAGTAATCCAGTGACTTCACACAAAAAGTTGTGGAAAAAAAAATTGGAGTGTTGAGCTACTAAAGGGAATTAGCTGAAACTGAAATATCCAGAAAAGGAGGCATAGTACGTGGAACTAGAACAATCTACCCGCGTGAATAAAGGGTTCGGTTCGAAATTCCAACGTGTATCACTTGAAGAAGGCCAGAGTGTACAACGGCCGGGATGTCTTGAACATGACAATGAAGATGAGGACAACAGTCCGAACAATGTAAATAGTTACAATACCTCATCTGAGAAATATAGATAGATACGAAACAATAGTTATAATACTATGGGAAGGGGGTGTATATTAATAAGTATTAAGATATTGTAAAACAAAGACGTCATTGTCTGGTTTTAGTTTTTAAACATAAACACAAGTATAGCAACTAAAAGCAAAACAGTTTGTCTAAACCAAATTCTAAACGCATGTTTCAATGCAAATATCTAAAACCACCAACATTGTTCAATTCGTAGACCTTTCCACGGCGGGAATTATTATTGGTGTTGCTGTTGAGTGCCAACAGTGTGATCCTGGGGTACATATATACACAAAACATACCATGACACCCAGTTTAATAAGGGTATACCATGCACATCCACCACAGCCGATATGGTGACAGGTTTTGATAAAAGCAGCATAAAAACCTTACAGGAAGGGACTAATTAAAAATAGCTTCAGGTAGAGTAACCCAATCCACTTAGATAATTTCTGATTGAGGGTGTTCTCAAATATCTAGATGCGACTCCCAAATCACTTTGATTGCTTCATCTTTCAAATTTAAAAAAAAAAAAATCCTCAACAACTGGACATCATGGTCCCCTTACTCTCGCTCATAAACAGATATATTTACAGTGCATCAGTCTCTAGCGGACCTGTTCAACTGGTTAAGGCCAGGCAATGGGTAAGCAGATTTGTGGGAATGAACAGAATATTTACTGTAGCCCGTCTTCAAATTCACGAAGACAAAGAATGTATTAGCACTTCCAGGATCAGAAGCTATGAGAATACTGTCCAGTGTAACTTAAGATCATTAATAATACCTACAAAAAGCGGGAAAATTTCACTGTTTTCCTATTTAAATTTTCTGATTAATCTTAATTCTAATGATTGTATAAATTCATGGCGAGTTCTATGACAATAAAGTATCTAGAAATCCCCCTATCGCACCGTTAAATATTTGAGCTTAACAACTTTAACAAAATATAACAATCATAAATGAATGCTGGTTGTTATTTTAAGAAAACAAATAGACAATTGGGTACAAATGAAAAAAATTGAAATTGACAACGTTTTTCCATTTCACTGAAACAGACGTTAAACACTGTTATCTCCCTTCTTTCTTTCATTCTCTTCCATTCAGTTTCACATTGAAACCAAATTGCGTCTCTGATACGTGTTTTGTTTATCCACGCAATTAAAACGGAATAATCCATTATTTATGAGGTATGTCAAGAGACGTTAAACACTGCTATCTTGACTTCTTTCTTTCATTTTCTCACTGAATTTCACATACACATTTCCTATAATACATGTACTAAATCTTCTAGCTAAATCCCCGTCTTACGAACATTTCTATTAATAATATTTTAAAAATAATTCAGCAATCGATGTTATTATATTTATGGTAATTGGATTTTTGGCGATTCCATTACTCGGTTTCCGTCGCTCGATTCAGTGCGTCTGAAAAAAAAAAATGGCGATTTTACCGCAGACGCCAATATGATCAGCAGGTAATATAGAGTAGGAGTTGAAGGATGAAAGAGACAGACAGAAGAAATATTGTTCATGTGTGTGGGATGAATCACAGAGTAGTTACATTTTTTAGTACTAGACTTTGCATGACAATCCATTTCCCGGCCTTGTATCGAATTGATGTAATGATGTCAATAAATATTCAGATCAAAGTGTAGTATCTGTTCTTAGATCTCTCTCTCTCTCTCTCCCCATTTTTATTCATTCATTCTCACTGAAAGTAGTATCAATTCCCTTCTTTCCACGCGATCAAAACGGAATTATTTATTAAGAATTGACAGGGCGTAACGGTCGTGCAAAATAACGAAGGAAAAGACAAGTACAATTATAATATAATAATACAGAGATAACACGTTACAGAGATACGAACTGTAACAATTTTATGGGACTTTATGATACACACAGACAGAATACACAAAGCTTTCTTAATGACATGCAGATTTTAATGAATCTTTGAAAATCTTCAAGACCCTTGTATTTTGATAGTTTTTTGAAGTGGAAATCTAAAACATGAGACACATGAGGACATCAATAATTCCAGTTGTAGTTGGAGCCCTCCGTTTGATTGGAAAAGATTATGATAGACTCAATCAAGGGATTCCTGCTAACCCATGCCTTAAAGAAATACAAGTACAGCTCACACATTACGAAGAACTTTATCTATGTAAAATGTATTTGATCTTAGGTTTTTTCTTTTTTTTTCTATTTTTCTTTTCTTTTACAAAGTTTGATGTTAAGAGAACATGTACATTGTTTGCATTTTGTTTAAATTGATAATACTCTCCTGTGTAGATGAGCCGTTCCCCAAAAGGTGATTATTTAAGTATTTTGTAAAAGGGGCTGCCAGTCTAGTCTGAACTCTATTTTGTTTTTTTAATAGTACCCAAGACTCAAATCATTATAGTTATAACAATAGTCTTAAGGTATTTCAAAATCTTTATATTTACTTATTGTGTCATTCTTTAACGGATATGTTAGAAAATAAAAATATTTCTTTTCAAATTTATTTCTTTAGAAAATGGTAAATAATACATTTTTATAAAATATAAATAAGAAATATCAAATAGTATTTGGTTCACAAATTTTTTAAATATTGTAAATAAACATAGCAGTATCAAAGGAATAATTGCCCTTTTGATACACTGGTGTTTTTTTTTTTTGTTTTTTTTGTGGGGAGGAGACACAAAGGTTAAACATTGTTGTCATTTCAATATAATTTGGATGATTTTAGTTTTCCTTCGAAAGTTTACATCCGAGAGGAAACTTCGTCACCCGATTCCGAGTTTTGTATACGTTTCACTTGCAAAAATGGGATTATCGGATGCAACTTCAATCAGAAGAAGACCAAAGAACAAACTGTCCGAGATAATAAAAAATAACGAAAATAAGGATATTAGTTCGAATAATGAATGAGAATACTTAACTTCGAGCAACACTATGAAGGTTGCAAATATAATTGGTCGAAATATTTATACAAAGAAAAATTTATATATATATATATATATATATATATATTTACAGTAGCGGCCATAATATAAGGAATGGAAAGAACAAAGACATAAATATGTGTATTACTTAAAAAAGTAATGCATGATTAACAACGAATAAAGATTAGGGCGTAATGCATAAAGTTAAAAAATTTACGTAATAGTTTATATATATATATATATATATATATATATATATATATATATATATATATATATATATATATATATATAAAGCTTTTCCATAACATTGTTCATCGACAATTTTTAGACAACTTATTTTTATTCGAATTTAGTACAAAAAGTTGCAACTATTTCTTGTTGTCTAATTGTGTAGTGTAGACTGATACAAGACGAATGGACGAAGTACTCTTCAGCAATTATTGCGTCTCAAGTTTCTTACTGGGGGAATAAACAAAGCATTCACACAATTGTATTATATATATATATATATATATATATATATATATATATATATATATTGCTATACAGAGAGAGAGAGAGAGAGGGGTGGGGAGGGAGAAGATATGTACACACTCAGTTTTTAACATGTTGTCTGTTGTCATTTATCCTGTTACAGCCTCCGACCTCTCCATCCTCATGTTAAAATGTGCACCCCAGCTCCACCGGTAAGGTACACTTCACCAATAGTAAAGATGTAGGTCATACGAAAGTAAACAAAGACCTTGAACTTGATGTGTGTGTGTGTGTGCGTGTGTAATGATGCTAAGTGTGTGATATACGAGCGATTATCAAGAATAAATGTCTGATTTTCTTTAATTGCAAGATATTTAATGAAAGAGCCCAGAAAGTATAACAAAACCAACACAAACAAAAGGTCTGAGGATCCCAGATTAATTCCTCAGTGTAGATTCATTCTACCTTTGAATAAGAAAAGCACACACATACACACACACACATATATATAATTACAGGGTTGGTACACATGGAATAAAATTCCAGTAACCAAAAGCACTAATCTTAAAATAGTGCTCAATACAGAGTAGAGCTTTATATATATATATATATAGAGAGAGAGAGAGAGAGAGTTAGTTCGACAAAACTACCAAGGTTTCACCTTTTGGTAGGTTTGTCTGGCTCTCTAGATTTAACTAGGTCAGCTCTACTCATTGTGTTGAGCACTTTATTAGTTGTTTTGGGTACTCGCATCAGGTTTTTTTCTTTGGGCCTTGGACTTGCACGCTGGACGATTATTTTCGGTTAACGTACATGATCTTGGTTCTTTCTTTTTTTATGCCTTTTTTTTTCCCTTTGGTATTGGCTTGTTTATTTGCAAATCAAGACACTGAAGTTTTTCCGCGCGAGTATAGTTCCTTATACTTATTAGATTTCTATTATATAATAATAATAATAATAATAATAATAATAATAATATATATATATATATATATATATATATATATATATATATATATATATATATATGTCTCATAGAATCATCGTATATACTTTTTTACTCATTGTGCCAGATGCACTTTTGGCCTTATTGTCATTGGAGAACCGCTGTTTTCTGAGTGCTTCCTTCTAAGGATCAAACAAGTTAGGAATACCAGGTCAGGACTGTAAGGTTAATAAGAATTGTTATTGTTCTTCTAGTTTGTAAGATACATTGGGACCATTGGGTCAAATGTTTAAGGATTGATTTTAAAACCGAAAAATATTTTGGATTTTTTTTGCGAATAAATATTGCATTAACAATTTTTGAAGATAATGATTTTTCATGATACAAATACTATTTAACCTATAGATAGGCATCACTCATCTTCCTATGTGGTCACACTAGAAGAAAGCTTGTTCCGAATTTTGACAATGTGCCCACGAAGGAGTCATTATTGATTGGGCATAAACTTTAACAGTATGAACCTCGGACCTTTTCTGTAAATTCACCCCAAATAATGTAAAGTTATTTATCGCAAATATTGATTTACCCAAAGAAATTATAAATTTTAAATTTAATTTTGTTTGTTATTAAATGTTGGGGTTACGGTTAGGAAACCAAAGGAATGGGTATTTTGGTGGGGGTGCATATGTCGTGAAGCAAAACAAAGCTTCATGTACCGTGTGCCAGATAGAACAACCCAAACATTATTAGATGCAACCCGAAATTGTATTTTACTTGGGACTACAATTATGTCAGATTGTTGGAAAGAATATACATCTTTGAAGGATGATCACAATTATATTCATCCCAGAATGGATTTCGTTGACCCAGAAACATCAGCTCACGTGCAAACAATCGAAAGCACCTGAAGTAAATGCCAAAATGAGAAATGAGTTCATGTTCGGGACTCATCGCAGCATGATAAACTCGTCTTATTTGTGTGAATTCTTTTAGAGACATAAGGCAAAAAATAACAATGAATGCGTTTTTGAACAAATTTTAAAAGGATATTTCTGAATTTTAATGTGAGTTTTAGTAAATATAAATTCTTTTTATTTTAGGGTAAGTTGTCAGAAAAAGATCCTGAAATCCTTCTGGGCCGAAAACAAAGAGGTCATCACTTTTCCCTGTAGAACATTCTACATTAAACTTCTTTCTGTGTAGCGCCATACCTTTGAACGTCTTTTGTGCTCTGTCTCAATGCAGAGAAAACCAGATATGTTCACCTGTGATCAGCCCTGCTTAGAAAGGAAAAGGTAAACCGTGTTATGTGGTTACAGAAAACTCAGACAGAATTACATTCTGTTTCTTCAGGGCTGTTATAAATATTTATAAATATAAAAGAAAGTACAGTGTAACCCGGATATAAGAGACCCGGATATAAGAGAAACCCGGATATAAGAGAGATTTTCTCTGGTCCCAAATTAGAGCCTGTGTTAATGTATATAAAATAGACCAAACCCAGATATAAGAGACTTCTTCGGTCCCGACAACTCTCTTATATCCGGGTTACACTGTAATGTAAAATAATTAAAAAGTGAAAATAAAATAATAAAAATTAATATGATGAACTCAGTTGCTCTTTCTCTTGAGGGGAGAATATAAAAAATATATTAAAAATATTGAAATTAAATAAATGATCAGAAAAGAAATAAATATTATAACAGTCTAGTTTTTTTTTTTTTTTTTTTTTTTTTATTACCGTTGCTCTTAAGAGAAATGTTTTCAAAAAAAATTAAAAGAAAGCTAGACGGTTAATAAAAAAAATTAACTAATAAATTTGATGTTAAAAATAAAATGGCTCGAAAAGAACCCGCTGGAAAGAATTTGGTCAAAAGGTTTGTGTGTGAGTGAGTGAGTGAGTGAGAAATATATGTCACGTGGTTCGGCTAAGACTAAAAAGTCGTTTCGCTCGAGGACTAACTAAAAAGTCTGCTTTGTAGTTCCAGAAGCCTCACCGGATATGGGAACGAGACACGTCTTGATAATTGTTGTCTTTTCTGTGACTTTTAACATGCTTCTGAAATCCTTAAAAGCAAGCTATTTTAATTATTACTAGCAGTACTCGTGAAAATTTCAAATCTTTCCTAAAGTTTTCTAAAATTTTAAACTTTCTGATGAGACGTAATTCTTAATTTAAGGATTGAATAGGTCCTTACGATTTCCACGGTTATAAAATATGGAAATTCCACTATTGCATTATTATGTGAGCTTAACAAATTTTGACAAAAAAACATTTAAATAACAATGATAATTTATGAACGCAGGTCATTATTTAAAGAAGTAAGAGGGTACAAATAATAAAATTCAAAATTGACAAGGTTTTCCATTTGACTGAAACAGATGGTAAACATCTGAAAGCGTTTTTTAACGCTTTTTTTTCTTTTTCTCGCTACAGTGTCTTTGATACATAACTTCCGTCTTTCCTTAAAAACGAAATTATTTATTATTATTTATCAGTTAATGTCAGGGCGTAATGGACGTGCGAAGGGTTGAGCAAACAGAATTCTATTTTAAACATTTATTTCCTTTGTTAATTATCTGCTTTTTTCTTCACCTTCGTGTTAAAGGAACAATGAAAGTTATTTCCCCTTATAACGTTTAGAAAATATCGTGAATAAAACATTGAAATCCCACGAGTTTTATTTACTAATCGAATAACTTCGATTAGCAAATAAAATTCGTGGGATGAGCCCAAATCATGTGCGATGAGCCCCAGAATCTGTGGGATGAGCCCAAATCGTGTTTTTCGGTGCACTCTTTGTTTTTTACGAATTCTGATGCATAATCCTCTGATAAATCCTCTTTATTTCTGGCTATCAATATTTTATTTTACACTTTATTCTTAGTTGTTGATTGGCTAAGCTTAGCTTAGTCTGGTACAAGGCTGCAGTAGTTGAAGTCTTGGTGAGGTTCCATCTTCTTACATCACAATTGGTCTACGAGACGAGCTTATAAGTAAATTATCACACCACTGTAAACTTCCTAAGTGCATTTTATTCAGTTTTATTCCATTGTCGGTGTTTCAGTCCAGAGAAAAATCCAAAATTTCGATAGGTAATAGGTAGGCTCTCCCTATTCAGAATAAACGTTTGGCAAGCTTCGAGAAAAAGTGTAAATGCTGAGGTCGGTAGAATTTTCACTTATCTCTCAATAAATTGACAAGTCTCCAGGGACCTCCGTGACTGGTATAAGTCGTAAAAAAAATTCCCTCAAAGCAAAACAGCTTCACAAATAAATAAAATCGCCGAAGTAAAGAAAGTCGAATGTTTATAAATAAGACAAGTTTTTCTCGTTCACTGGTCCCCACCTCCATTTGACCTTGACTGTCCGATGTTGTTCGTGACACAAGGATGTTGAGTCGTCATCTAAGGCGAGGAAAGGGTGTCATGTACAGTTTGGTAGAAACATACTTGGCCAGTAAAGGTGAAGTTCAAACTCGGGTCATGTGAGATCACTGATCACTATGAAATCATTTGTCACTGGGACAACAACATTGATGGTGACCGATCAAAATTATTACAGTCTAACCCGGATATAAAAGACCCGGATATAAGAGAAACCCGGATATAAGAGAGATTTTCTCTGGTCCCAAATTAGAGCCTGTGTTAATGTATATAAATTAGACCAAACCCGGATATAAGAGATTTCTTCTCCGGTCCCGACAACTCTCTTATATCTGGGTTACACTGTATTAAAAGAATTAAAATTAGATTGTGTGTGTGGAAGAGAGTGAGTGAGAGTGTGTATGACAGGTAGTGAGAGTGAGTGAGTGTGTGAGTGATGGGGGCGCTGCAATGTTCTTTAACCGACCCACATCCAAAAATCAATATTCTGATGTTTGTTGATTGAAATGCTGATTTTGAGATCAAGTTACGGCCAAAGATTCGCGAAAAATGGGCATACACGATGAAAAAAAATCTCCAAGCTTAATAAAAAAACAAGTTTTTCCGTCAAAATCTTTGAGGAAAGACCAAAGAATTTTTTTGATTATTTAAATTATGTTTTTAATTAATAATAGTTTTTAGAAGCTTCAAAACTTTTTTTTATTGCGTCAACGGGTGACCATTAGTATGAGAAGAAATGTTAGCGTTTTTTTTTTGCGGTGAAAAACGCATTGGCGAAAATTCTTGCAAAAATTTAATAATTTAATGAAACGTTCAAGATTTACAAAGGAATGAATGAAATTATTTTTTAAATCTTTCTTTAGAAAATCTTGATATTTTTTCATGTGTTATCCGATCTCCATTTATCTAATTTTATGAAATTTCGAGAAATTCGTTTTTGCAGAACTTCATGTTTAGTTATAAGGACAAAATCCTTGGAAAAGTTTTCCAAGGTATGTTCATAATTCGTCGAAAAAAAACAGCATAGCATGATAAAAAAGGCCCCAAACTTAATAAAAACAAAGTTTTATCGTGAAAAAGTTTGTTAAGAAGAAAGAAAGACCAAAGTATTTTTTGATTATTTTTTTAAAATCTTTTCTAGCACGCTTGAAATTTGGGCTGAAAATCTTTTTTTTAGGTCAAAGGTCGTGTAATAATTAGCATTAGTTTTTATTCGCACTTTTTTCAGTTGAAAAACACATTAATTTGGAAATTCTTTCAAAAATCAAATAATTGTCGGATTTTAATGAAACTTTCAGAACTTATTAAAAAATGAATGAAATTATTTTTGAAATGTTTGTTTTTAGAAATTCATGCTAAAAATTTTTTACACTCCGCCCCACTTACTTATGAAAACTTGAAAATCATAAACTGTAAATTTCTGTATTTTTTTATTATTAAATGCAAAAGACATTGAAGAATATAAATCATCGATTTTGTTTTGGAGATCGATCAACTATTCTACCCAAACTTTAGCTTTGAATTGTAAAATGCAAAACCCAACAAAACTAAGACATTATTTAATTAAAAAAGCTTTTAATGGCTTTTCTGAATAATATATATTAAGGACATTTTTATCTGAAGTCAAAATATTTTTTCGGTGAAAAATTAATTTTTACAAGAATTGTTTTCTTTTTTAAATTTTAAAAGCAAAATGTGATAAAGTTTTTAAATATTTTAAAATTAAATTTGAAGTTGTGTGTCTCAGGAAATGTTCTTATTAAAATATCTACTTTTTATAGATCTTAAATTTGAATGCTTATTACCATCTGCAAAATGGTGTATTTTTACAATGATTTTTTAATATACGAAAAAAATGTATTAAAAACACTCCCGGCGAAACTACGGAAGCACGATTCTGAAATAATGTCACGCGTACTTGATATCGTATCAAATTCTCTGACTGACCTACCATCATCGTCGCATTTTCAAAACTTAATTTTCACTAAATATTTTCTTTTCATTTTTTAAATATATATTTTTTCTTTTTCAGTTAAAGATATATTGCAATTATTAATTTTTCATTTTTAGATTCAATTTTAGCGGCGGAAACAGTGCAGGCTTTGGGCATATCTTCGTTAAAAAAGGACCTTGAAAATCATAAACTGTAAATTTCTGTACTTTCAAAAAGTAAAATTGAATTTTACAAGATTTTTACACAGAGGAATTATCTTTTGTTTACAAAACTGTCAATAATGGATGACATGATTGATTTTATGTCAATTCTGATGACTCAAAAAAAAAAAAAAAAAAAAAAAAACTAGATTTTTAGCTAAAATTTCGGACGTGCTAGAAAGGATTAAAAATTTAAAAAAAATATTAAAAAATACTTTGGTCTTTCCTCTTAATAATAACAAACATTTGTCATTCATTTTTTTTTTTTGGCAAACAGGACTCCAAGTTATAGAAAATCTGCTCTGAATCGTAAAATGAAAAATACAATAAAACTAAGACATTATCCAATTGGAAATGCTTTTAATTGCTTTTATGAATATTATGCACACTATTATAAGATGTATAATGAATTTTTAAAAGAATAGTTTTCATTTTTTTAAAAATTTTTACTAAGAATAATTTATAAATCTTAATATTCTGTATGAATTTATAGTGTTTAGCTGATATTGCCATTAAATAAAAACTATATTTACTATTTAACACCTGGGAACATTTTTTACTGTGTGTATGGCTTGTCTTTCTTGTGTCCTGTCTTCCTTTTGAATTCTAGAAATTCCAGGCTTTGCAAATCAGCCTTTCAAAATCTTAAAGGAAGTCTTATTTGTTTTTAAATTTCTATTTCAATAGATATTACCTATAATAAAATAAACATTTATTCGAAAATTTCTAATTTTTCTTCATCTTCAAACATTAACCAAAGTACGTAAAATTCAAAAAAAAAAAAAAAAAAAATTAAATTGTCTAAAATATTTTGAATTTTATTGGGCAGTTAAAAAAACCTTTACAAAAACAAAGTGTTCATTTAGAATTCGTCAAATAATTTCAACGCGTCAGGAAAACAAGTCCCCAAGGTTAAGAAATGCTTTTTTACGATGTTTTATGCTAAAGGGTAATTAATATTTTTTTCAAATCCGATTAACATTAACTTTGCTAATTCTCCTCAAATAAAATTTCAGAAAATAATATTTTATTTTCGAAAGATTTTAAAAAAAAAGAAAACTAGTTTGTGTTTATGGATGTTTAAATTAGTAAATATGAACGAATTTAGCAATTTTACTGAAAAAAAAAAGAAAAAAGATTTCAGTCAATCTAAATTCGGTTTGAAATACACCAAAAATATTTTGGCTACTACTCGGAATGGTAAAATTAATATATTAACTTGGAATTGAAGCCAAAATTAAAACTTCAAGATTTTTCATTTTTCAAAATGCATTTTAAAATTAGGCAACGGTTTTTATTTGAGGTACCGTATCACTTTTTTAAACGCTATTTTTAGTGGACACCCATATTTGAGTAGACGCTCCGTTTATTTATTAAACATGATATTTATCCATTTTCATCTATCAGCCTGAATATTCGAGAAATCCTATTTACACTCATTTATTCGTACCTGCGTCCACCTGGACACAAGGAGCTATCGTTAAATGAATTCGATACGCTCTGACCAACTGATCTATAAATAACAAATTAGTCAGGCTAGACCCGAATTGTACCTTTAAGTGACATTTCTCTCGTCATAGATCTCCCGAAAATGTTCATATCTGGATAGTTTTAATAGGATTTCTCGAACATTTGGGTTGAAAATAAATAAATAATTTCACGAAAATAAATAAATATATTATTTGATAAATAAATAAATGGGGCGTCTACTCAAATGCGAGTATCCACTAAAATAAGGTTTAAAGTGAAAAATATGTCGGATTAATAAAAAAAGTCCATTCTAAAAATTATTTGTTTATGTTTGGATACGAAACTATGCAGATATGAAAAATTCGGGAGATATGTGACTTTTAAAAGGTAAGCTTAAATATTAATGCAATACTTAAATGCAGCGACTAATTTTGAGTTCTTCTGTAGTTTATTGTTGTCTATCGCATCTACTTCTCCATACTTATGAAGGCTCAATCAAGAGCTCTCCGCAAGGAGCTAGCTTAACAGATAGTGTATAGTTTTAAATGTACGCTATATTTATGGGTGAAAGTGGTCCATATTAGAGACAAAGATTACAATAACGCTTCCATCCGAGGTTTCGTTTTCCGTAATTTCAATTTCCTGTAGCTATCTTAGAAATAAGTAATTTGTTGAATTTGTTTAATAAAATAATGATCGTACCAAAACACAAGAATAGTGATAAACTGAATTTCCCAAAGAGAAACGATAAAGTGCTTTTTTTTAAAATGAAAAATGTTAAAATTCTTGAAAGAAATCGTAAAAAAAAGAAAAGAAATCATACGCTTAAGTTAACAAGATCTACAGTAAGAACGTGTTCTCTATCCCTCATATGATTTATTACAATTGAGTATAATGTTGTAATTGTTCTACTTCTTCGTTATTATTATTATTATTATTATTATTATTAATCTCGTATGATGCCTAATAAAATCTACAGTAAGAATGAATTTTCTAGGCATCACATAAACTTTGGTATTAATTTCTTATAGCAGTTCTATTTTAGTAGTTATTGTGGTTTACATATTATTGTGCTTAGTACATAATTTTCAGTGTTTGATGACATACAAGACAGCTTTTTCCTTCAAAAAGATAGCTCAAAATATTTCCTGAGTCTTAAACGTTACAGTATCGAGTATAACATACCCGAATTAAAGGAAAGTTAACTTTAATTGATAATAAAAGGATTTTATTATATACTAGCAGTAGAGCCCGGCGTTGCCCGGGGATGTAACAGTAAGAGATAGATCAAGTATCGACCATCATAAAGACAGAAAAATAAAATTGGCAAAGATTATTGTTTAAGCTTGACGGACACGCATGTCTTAATTAGTTTTTTTTTTTTTTTTTTTTTTTTTACGAATTAGTCAAACTCAAACAAAAACATTGTTTTCAATCGTTATGAGTCTATCGATTGAATAGAATTTTATTATAAACAATTGTCCTGTAAATGGAATTTTTAAAAATGTAAAAATAAAGAAAAAGTGTGTAAGACATTAAGAAACACTACCTGCCAAAAAAAGGTGAAGTTTTGTTGAAATCAGTTAAAAAATGTAGGAAATCCAACCCCATATATAAACGAACACACACACACACACACACACACACAAACAACCTGATATGAGTTGTCCCCCTTTCATTCTGGCGACAGATGCCTCTTAATCGTGTTTTCAAATTGATTTTGTGCAAAAACAATTGTGTTTTTCCAATTTTGGGCGCTGTCAGAACCACCGCAAGGTAATTTTACGTAGTCCTGTGAAGTTTTGTTGAAATCGGTTGAAAAATGTAGGAATCCAATATATAAACGTACAGACACACACACACACACACACACACACACACACACAATCTGCGTTTTATAATAAGTAAGATCAGAAACTCGAGAAAAGAAGAAAGCTACGCTTTTTCCTTATGGCATGTTGAATATATTGTACCACTGTTTACCAAGATGTCAAAGACATCGATGTGAGACAACGTGAAAGAACGAGTTGAAACAGAGCGTCCGAACTCGAGTAATGTCATTGTTTGACGTGAACTGAAACCTTTATTCAATCCAATTTTCTTATAGATCGTGAGCGGATTAAATCTTGGTGTTTTCGAACACACGGGAACGGTCCTGATTAGTCTTCAAATTGCTTTCTATTATTAGTATTATTTATTTGTTAATACCACCGAAACCAATGTACGGAACCTATGCACAAAAAGACACGTTTATATAGTTCTCTTATAAACATGTAAACTTCCGGCTATGTCCTCTGGCGATGTCTCATACGTAAACTACCCAGATTGTTGCACAATATCAGTCTACAATGCTGTAACAAATAATATTATATGCGCATTTTTATGTTCGTATCTATTATACTGAACCCAGGAGCTTCTGGCGCGAAAATGTCTGCTGCATACTGTAACACTGTTTACATTTTTCATGGCCCGTTGTCTTGAATTATATATTTATTAGTTTTTTATTCGTTCACCCCCAGCTATGGGTTAAATAGCAGGCCTTGTATCTAGAAAAATCGTTGTTAGTCTCAATAAATATTAAAGCAATGTTCACTCGCAAAAAAAGCAATTAATCTTTTAAATTCGAAAGAGTTGTTTTATATAACTCATAAAGAATCAATCAATATATATATATATATATACATATATATATATATATATATATATATATATATATTGAGACTAACAATGATTTTTTTAGATACAAATCTTTCTATTTAACCCATAGCTTTGAACGAAGGTAAAAAAAAACAAAGATGTAATTCAATATTATATAAGCCACAAAGAATCAATTAATCTTGAAACAATTTTAAGAAATCCACGGCAACTCTCGTATTCTTAGGTCGGTTTTTTCTTATTTTTATTGAGAAAACTTTGAATTATTCATTTACTAGAATACATTTCGTCATAGGATGATGTTTTAATATTAGAAATATGTTTACCAATGTGTGTAATATTAGGTTTTATTATTTTATGTCATCCATATTTTAGCTGGTCTCCTGGAAAATCTGAAGCATGACACTCGTTAATTTAAACAGGATTTCATCACATACAAGTAAAAGATAAAGATGAAAAGCATATGTAAGTGTTGCAAATTAGCGGGCTCTGAATTTTATACCGTGATTATTTAACTTTTAAATTCCCTCTAATACTCTATACTTAAATGCTGGTCAGTTTTTCTGGAAAAAAAAGTTTGGGCCCAAACTCAAAACTGCATTAATCTTGAAAACCAAGATAGAATTTTAAATACGATTAAGACAAATGACGACAATTTTTTTTCCTTTTGCATATAACCGATCGACTTTTACACGGGTTTGTACGAGATCTTCGAATGGGGGTGTGATGGGAGGAGGGAGATAGTAATTGTTTCAAACATTTTTATTAAAGAATAAAGTTCATTGCAATCACTTCCTAACTGTCACTATTCAAAATTCGTCAATTTGAAGAACATCGAAATTATGGAATTGATAATGGTTTTATTGAAAATCATGGCCTCCCAAGCCGATTCCTCAAAGAAAATCTCTCCAATGAAACGTTTTCTCTCTTTATTGGGGTAGCAGATTCTTCTGGGGCAAAATTTTCGTTCACAACTTGTGTAGAAATGATTATAAAAGTAAAAAAAAATGAAATGCCAATTTAATGATAATATTGCCTGGTCCACAATTCTTATCAAAGTAGGTGTTTATATAAACCAGGATAAAATACATCAAAACTTTCATTCACACTGACTGCATACATAAATACAACATACCTGCACCAAGAAAAAAGAGAAGAGAAAAAAGAGAAAAGAAAAAAGAAAAGAAAAAAAGAAAAGAAAAAGAGAAAAGAAAAAAAAGAGAAAAGAAAAAGAAAAAAAAGAACAGAAAAAGAGAAAAGAAAAAGAGAAAAGAAAAAAGAAAAGAGAAAAAAAAGAAAAGAAATAGAAAAAAAAGAGAAAAAAAGAAAAGAAAAAAGAAAAAAGAAAAGAAAAAAGAAAAGAAAAAAGAAAAGAAAAGAAAAAAGAAAAAAAAAAGAAAAGAAAAGATATGAAGCTGATATAAAATGGCTTTTTTTTTGTCTTTTTTATCGCTGCTTACTAATCCAGAACTTATACTAGAATCAAACCGCCTACATCCGGATAGAAATTGAATTCAGTAAATCTATATATAAAATTCTGTGACTTCCGTTCGTCCGTCCGTCACACATTCTAAAATAGCCATACATTAACCGATCGAAACCAAATTTGGGGGAGAAGTGCAAACAGGTAAGGGGGTATAAAATGTAGTTGGTTTTACCAGGATGCATAGCTTAGTACAATATATTTTTATTCATTTTTTTGGAAAAATTATAACTTTTATTAATTAACATATAAAATGTTGCCACGATTTTAAAAACAATTTAATGATTAAAATAAATACTTATTTAATAAAAATGCATTATTGCTTTTGCATATCTTTTCTTTAAGTCTTTATATATATTTAATTTTGGTAAAATATAATGCCCAGTAGTAGCACTGTAAATATAAGCACAGTAGGGAGAGAATTTCAAATGGACAGAGGAAGCAATTACTTCAACAATACTAAATATTGTGAAGATTTCAACACGTGTTGCAAAAAATTCTAGTACACAAAAATAGAAAGGAGCGTAAGACAAAGATGTGTCTTCTCACCGGACTTATTCAACCTTTACAGCAAGGTGATTCTGAGAGAATTAAAAGTCCTACCCGGATACATTATTAGCGGTCACAATCTTAGCATTAGAAATGCAGATAATACAATGTTATTAGCAGAAAAGAAAATCCAGGAACACCCACGGAAGGGAGTAAAGGAAAGCGAGAAGAAAGGACTAAACATCAATTCTAAGAAGTACCGAATGTATGGTTGCCAACAAAAGGGACAGCCCCAACATACGAATTACAAATTGGAGAAAATCAAGCAAGTACAAAATGTAAATATATAGAAAGCGTTTTAACAGAGGACGGAAAATGTGACATTGAAATCCGAAAACATCAAGGAAAGTAATCCGTTGCACCTTAGCAGGCTAAAATTCTCGACTGACATAAAGTGGGAAGACTATATTGAATCCATTGCTCGGTCTGCTGCTAAGAAAGTTGGTTCACTGTGTCATGCTAGACAATTTTTCTCTTCAGAATCTGTCTTGCTTATCTATAATTCTACCATTCATCCAAGCGTTGAATGTTGCAACCACATTTGGTCCGGTACTCCTGATATATATTTAGAGATTCTTGAGAAAATCCAAAAACAAATCAGCAATATTATTGATCCTGACCTGGCGTCTCGGCTTCAATTACTCCCTCACTGCTCTAATGTAGCTTCCCTGTGCTTTTTTTTTTATAGATACTTTCATGCTAATTGCTCGGATGAACTCTTCGCTGTCTTACCTAGACTTTATTAATTTAAGCGCAGCACTTGATTAGCGTAAATTAACACTTTCTTTTCTCGCACTTCTCGCTTGTGTAACTCTCTTCCGCCTCCATGCTTTCCGGGCAACTTTGATCTTCAAAAATTTAAATGCAATGTCAATCGTTATTACTCATCTATTGTTCTCGATCCATAATATTTCTCTGTTTTCTTATTCTTTCACACTCAGTAACCACCTTGCGTCTTAGCGGTTTTACTCTCTTCCCTGGAGTGAAATGATAAAAAAAATCAGTTTGCTACGTTATGCTAGACAATCTGTTTCGCTTGAATCTATCTTGCACACTTACAAGTCTACCATTCGTCCGTGCATAGAATATTGCCGGGGCTTCTGCTCTGTATCTAGAGATTTTTGACAAGTTTTAAAAACTATATCTGCAATGTATCGGTCCTGACCTCGCATCTCGTCTTCAATCATTTTCGCAACGCCGTAAAGTAGCTCCCCACTGTGCCTTTTCTAGAAATATTTTCACGGTAATTGTTCTGATGAGCTGCCCTCTTTGCTACATCGATTTCACGAATTTAAGCGCAGTACTAGATTGGTAGATAGGTCTCATAATTTCCCTATTGCTATTTGTAGCCGTTAGTTATATGTTATTAGCTTATTGTCACGCACTTCTCGCTTGCTGAACTCTATTCTCGCTTTTCTGCCAACTACAATCTTTAATTAAATTCAGTTTAATTTGCCATCTTCTTTCTCCTTGAAATCGTTTTTTTATTCCTCTTTCTGTTTCTTTCATTGTCACTAACCATTTGCATTTTCGCGGCTTTTATTACCTTGCTTGAGGTTAAACGAGGAAAAAAGTAAAAAGATAAATAATAACTTCGATATTTCTGGTGTTACAAAATGATAAACACCATATTTTATAATTTTTAACCTAAAATTTGTTTTAGCAACTTTAGATACACTTTGTTGTGGATTGCAAATAAAATATAAACGAATGCTAATGATCAAGATTTAAGGCAAACATTAATGACACAAAAGAACTATTATATATAATATAAAAGAAACAAAAACTATTATATTCCGGTAAATTTGCTTTTTAAGCCCCGCTCCAAATCTTACTTATTATAAAACGCAGATTGTGTGTGTGTCTGTACGTTTATATATGGGATCGGATTTCCTACATTTTTCAACCGATTTCAACAAAACTTCACAGGACTACGTAAAATTACCTTGTGGTGGTTCTAACAACGCCAAAAATTGGAAAAACACTATTGTTTTTGCACAAAATCAATTTGAAAACACAATTAAGAGGCATTAATGAAAGGGGGACAACTCATTTCGAGTTATACTTATTAATATCGAGTTATACTTATTATAAAACCCAGGTTGTGTGTGTGTGTGTGTGTGTGTGTGTGTTCATTTATATATGGGATCGGATTTCCTACATTTTTTCAACCGATTTCAACAAAACTTCTTTTTTTTTTTGGCAGGTAGTGTTTCTTATTGTCTTGCACTATTTTTTTTTCTTTATTTTTACATTCAAAATGCTTTAAAAATTCCATTTACAAGACAATTGTTTATAATAAAATTCTATTCAGTCGGTAGACTCATAATGAGTGAAAACAATGTTTTTGTTTCAGTTTGGGTTTGACCAATTCATAAAAAAAAACAAAAAAAAAAACTAAAAAAACTAATTAAGACATGCGTGTCCGTCAACCTTAAACAATCTTTGTCAATTTTACTTTTCAGTCTTTATGATGGTCGATACTTGATCTATCTCTTACTGTTACATCCCCAGGCAACGCCAGGCTCTACTGCTAGTATCTATTAAAATTTTCCCAAATCGTCATATTTCCGTGTAAATGTATATGCTGAACTCGAAATAACAATTAAATTTTGATAAAACCTACCGTTTTGGAGTCATCGACAATAAAAGTTCGAACTCGGTCGCGTTCAGACGTCGGCCATTACTGGCCTTGTTTAACTACATTCAGTGCGGAACATTTTGTGAGTGGAAGCTTAATTAACAGCCTTTTTACTGCTCTTAACTGATCTTACTGGTGTCGGAAAGCGATGACAAGTATTTTTTTTTTCATAGTAAACCCCTTTTTCTGTGTAGAAAAGCAATTACAACTGTTGTAAAGCTTTTATTTTAAATTAAAAATAAAACAAATAATAATTAATGAGCAAACTTTGTAAAGAGCATAAATATTTACAAAATAAAATTACAAAAAAAAAAAAATGCTAGAAAGGAAATAATAATTAATGATCAAAGTTCGCGCAAAGTTTGCGCATTAATTATTATTTGTTTTATTTTTAATTTAAAAGAAAAGCTTTATAACAGTTGTAATTGCTTTTCTAAACAGGAAAAGGAGTTTACTATATATATATATAAAAAAACAAAAACATTTGTCATTTCTTTCCGACACAACTTAAGTTCGCAGTAATTTAGACGAGTAAGATCAGTTAAGAGCAATAAAAAGGCCGTTAAGTTTCTGCGCGCAAAGCCAGTAATGGCTGACGGCTGAACGCGATTGAGTCCGAACTTTTATTATCGATAATACCAAAACGGTAGGTTTTATCAAAATTTAATTGTTATTTCGAGTTCAGCGTGTACAGTTACACGGAAATATGACGATTTGGAAAAATTTTAAGAGATATTTAGAGCGGGACTTAAAAAGCAAATTTACCTATATTCCTTATTATTCAGGCTAGTATGCTCATCTCAGCTGTTATACGCACAACATTTCGGTCGTTGTACTGTTCGGTCTTCACCGTGCTCAGTAACTTTCGCTGAATTTTGAACTGAAAACTTTATTCAATCCAATTGTTTTAATCTTATCCTCCATTCTGAGGAGATGCTCCATATACGTTGACACGTCTGTTTTATTCAACTTTGTATAGTTTCTGAACCACAATATGTGACTACTAGATCCACCCAGTAAAACTCTTAAGAAATCAGTTATGTTTTAACCAATACTTTAATCCACTTGTCAATGTGTCTCTTGTACAGTCCAGCGGTGAAATTTGGGATCCTTAAACAAATTGTCTGTACTCCAGTAGTAGAATTTATGAATGTCCTTTCTTAATCAGAGGCTCCAGTATGGTATTTATTCTTATGCTTGGACTACTGAGAAGGTTATCAGTGCCTAGCATCCCCGTTGATTCTTTCAGTAGTCTTCACCTTCAATTTTCTTGACTTCATTCCACATGGGTTGATGACCACTATTTTCCCTCTAAGTATTATCAGCCATGCCTGATGTCAATGCTTTTTCCCAGGATATAACTTGCAATGTTCCTCCGGCTTTACTTTCTACGAGCAGTTTGTTTCTCCATTGTATTCTTTGGTACAACTGCATAAGATGGAATGCACACTAGTTCTTGTTCATTGATTTTGGATTTCGATGGGTTGAATTGTTTTTGAATAGTCTTGATGTTGATCAAGATCACCGTAGATCATCTGAATCTTTTCTTCAAGGTAGATGGACTGTGGAAGATTCATTATTGTTCTTGGAACTTTTGTCTCTACTCGTGAAATCTATTGCTATGCTTTCATGGTGGTTGTTACGTTGAAGGTTATTTCTAAGAATGGAAAGTGGAATTAGAACACTATATGCACGTGGACTGAATAAAATTTGCGGTTGAAAATTTCGATAAGGCTATTGAGTACGACGGCAGACACCTGAAGAAAGCCGAAGAGTAAAATGGCCGAAAGTTGGTATCAAAACCAAAATGAGTATGATGCTTCGAATAATAAAGAATATAATGATAATTCCTTAGCTAAAAAATTCTAACAAATTAAAATTCTTTTAATTTGCTTTGAAAGTAGAATTAATTCTACACGAGTTTTTACGTTATTCTTCAGTATGTTGGTTTTTTACGGTTTATCAACTTCTATGTGGGTTATTTAAAGCCAAAATATTTTAGAGTGTAAGAATGTATTTTTAGAAGTGAATATTACGCTAACATTTTTTTTAGAATAGCAATGATTTGATTTTTCTAGATACAAGAGCTACTATTTAACCCATAGCAAGGTGAAGAAGATGGATTCATACCTTTCTCAAGGGTATTTTGTGTAAGTGAATGTAATGAATTCGAACTCGGCTTTCTGCTTTCTCATTCTCAGACACTATTCATTACACCACCCGCACATCCATTATATCACTATACATCCAATAAAACAACATTAGATCAATAAATAGAAAGAAAAAAATTTAATCGGGAATTAATTATTCACGATAATAAGTAATAAACTGATCCCCATGCAGGAGTTTCAGGATATTTCAACATTTTTAAAAGATTGTTGAAAACGTTAATCTAAAAAAAAAAAAATGCATATTTGGTTACAATGTGAGGTAATAAAATAAGCACATCCCATTTTCCCCTCGCTTCGTACTGGTCCTTTCCACCAGGCATTACCTCTCCTTCGGGATGGTTGCTGGGGTCATTGCGTCCCCCCCAAAAAGGAAAAGTGCCGAGGGGGCTTTGTCAATTTTTCTGCGGTATTGCCGTTAAACCATTTTTAAACCTCGACATTGTAATCATCTCCGGTGAGACGTGAGCGCTCTGGTAAATACAAACCACTATAATAAAAGACACGTTTTCAGCGCTAAAGTTGAATTAGTGAAATAAAGCTTCATAAGCTTCTACTTAGAATTGTTGCTATATTACACTATGCAAACAAATGCATTACTATATTTTTGTTAAAAAAATTTAAATTAAGAAATTGCTGTTTTACTCTGAGAAGATCATGAATAATCAGGATATACACAATGAAAATATGCACGCACATTAAAAGAAAACATAATAACATTTCATAATTCCCCGTTTTGGAAGAAAGATTTATCCTCGCATTTACGTTTTCCGCGTTATTGACATTATTTTATCCGTGATATAAAAACACCGATATTTCACTGACGGAACGGAATGGCTGAAATGAAAAGAAATGACAAATTTGTTTTGTTCTCAGAAAGACTTTTACTAAGACATACACAAAACTATATACATACATACATACATATTATATATATATATATATATATATATGTCCCACATGGAGAATAATATATCACATATATCTACACAGCAAAGTGTAAAGAGAAAAAAAAACGGTCTTAAATATAATATGGAGATACTACTGTATCTGGAGAAGCCATATATAGGACTCCAGATTCAAACGGGCCGGATTAATCTATGTCCAGGCGGGGACATATTCCATGAACGGAAAACAGCAAGTCATGATGTGATGATCAGTTAAGGCGTGAAACAGCATGTAGTGTTAATTTCTATGTCTCCGATGTTTTTTTATCTATCTCACATTAGCTACTATTTCATGTTTTATAAATACAGAAAAATGCTTACTGGAATCTAGAAATTTATCGGCTGAATGACAGCAAAAATCTGCGTAAATGTAAAGAAACGACATTAAATGTCCTTAATTTCGAAAATCTCAAATAAATTTATTACGAATATGAAGCTTTAGAATGGGTTGTAAAGATGATTAAACGGATAAAGAGAATTGTTTAATAGTTGAGGTGCTTGTGAAAACGGAAATTGTAAAAAAACTGTTTGGAAGGCATCACCAGACAAGAAATTCCTTGAAGATCCTTGACGTATCCGGTGGAGGTCTAATAAAGGCAAACTTAATAATTATCCCAGTGATTCTCAACCTTTTTTCACCAACGGACTACTTTTATTTTTAAATTTTTCGGGATTGGACTCCCATAAACATTCGACGAAAAAAGCTTATTTTATTTTTTACGAATAGATAAGTTTTGGAATTGTATTATAGAAATAGTAAATGTTTATGCTTTATTTTGAAGTAAAACTAATTTAATGAAAATAAAATTGTATTCTATGGAACATTTATGTACAGTAGTAAAATTAACTCATAATATTAACCATTTTAAAATATGTGAGTAATTAATAAATTAAAAAAGTTAAGATTTATTCAATGAGATTCCTCTGGTTGATGTTAATTTGCGAGTTTGTTTTTATATTTGGCTCCATTGATGTCAATGATAATTAAAGATCACCTTTTTGCACAATGTCGAGTCTATTACTATATTAATTGATTTAGATTAATATTTTATTAATATTTAAAAATAATATTATTTATTATCAATATATTCAACTAATTTATATAATAAATTATAATCTTTATATAATTTTCCTATATATATATATATAATTCTTCCTTTATATATTCTCAATTTATATTCAAATTTTGCAATCAAAACATCCCCTAGATTAAAAGGGACGCTAACTTACATCACTTGATCTCGTTTTCTGATAGGTTTAGAGTTTTTTATTTTTATTTTTAGTATTTTAATATGGCATAGATTATTGTAGAAATTCCAGTTCTCGGTTGTAACAACCGTTTTGAACCGAAATTGCTCTATGGACCATTAAAACATTACCGTGGGCTTCCAATTTGCTATTTTATGTGTGGACGCCCTGTACTGTTACATGAACCCACGGGGTGCATATGACCCCAGGTTGAGATCTGCTCTATCTTATCGAAAGTTCAGTATCAGGTGAAAATCATGACATTTTTATGCTTTGAAGTGTTTAAAAGCAAACAAAAAAGGTCAAATGTCACAAAGTGAGACCGATGACTTATAGTTCCTGGCCCATTCAAGATCTAGGCAATCATAGTTCTCCACAGCTTTCTATCCTGTGTAGCTATTAGTAACGTATGTCGTTTTATTATTCTTTCCATTCCCTGCCCTATTTACACAAGATAATTAGGTAGGTTTCTCGGTGTTTTCCCCTGCCTATTTTGCCTTCAGTGTCCCGTGAAAGAGGGGCACGGAGAATTTAATACTTTTCTTATTATGTGTCCCAGAGATTTTAGTTGTTGATTTCTGTATAAGTGTTCTTTTGTTTTCATTTTCCTTAAAATAACCTATTTGCTCACGCGAACTGTCCATCACATTCTCATCATCTTTCGGTAGAACCACATCTCTGTTGCGTCATTTCCTCTTCATCTATGAGGAAAAGTCTAAAGTCATATATATATATATATATATATATATATATATATATATATATATATATATATATATACACACACACAGATCCTACATGTGGAGTGAGGGACGCTGAATCAGTGCGTGACCGCCGCTGACACCGTTTAAGAGAAGGTAACTAAGTATGGTTGTGGAGAGTTTTTTTACGAAATGAGGAATACTATATATATATATATATATATATATATATATATATATATATATATATATACATATATATATAATTTTTATATTCATACACACACATATATATATACAAATATATAATTTATGCGCGCGCGCACACACATATATTGTATATATATATATATATATATGGTTTAATGCGTACGTGACCATGACATTATAACCTAGAGAGAAAAAAATTCCATAATGGATAGTTTTTTCTAACGAACGGTCAGCACATCTTCAATCGTTTGGCATTTAAAAGCACAATGAAAAAATTACGGTAATAGATAACAACGCATAATTTTGTATAAATACTTATATTAATGAACAACATATAGTTTTGTATTACTTGCACTCCTGAAGATGACGTTAGAAAAAAGATCGAAAGTACTTGGGAAATGAAAATAAAAGAAATTTAAACAACTATAGCACATTTCTCTCATCCTTTAACATTAATACACGGATGGTTATTTGTGAGTATGAACGGATTTTATTAAAAATTAGCAGACATAATGTCTGTAATTTATTCAATCAGACATGCCTAAAAAAGAATTTGCTGCAAATATATATATAATATTAGACAATGAAGTCAACACCCAGAGACGACAGTCTGTTTCATGCTAAATGCAATCGTTGTATCATATGAGTTGTGTTTTTGCTCGACTATTTATATATACAGGTCAGTGATGCATTGTTTGTCGTCTGTTGTATTATCTAGCGGTTCCAGACAAACGGAAACAAACTACGCACAGAAAACATCCTTTACAAATAGTAAATACTCGAACAGCACAATGCTTTCTAAACATATCTGAGAGGTTAAAAACGAAAACCAAATCACACTAAAAATATCATGGAAAATAAGAAAAACAATTTCAGCCTACAACAATATATCCCAAAACTATTTAATCTGTCTGCAGGAGAAAATAGCTATAATTACTTTCCCAGATCAACGCACACTATTAAATGAATGATCAGAACTCATCTCAAAATGCACACACTGAAAAAGAACAAGAATAAACAAAAATAAATAAACTAATAAATAAGTAAATAACAAACAAATTAAAAAAACACGAACACACACATAAACATAAGTAAACGTAATAATAAAAAAACAACAAAAATATCCAATAATAAATTTAAAAAGTTAAAAAACAACACTACAAATAGTTCCAAAACTCCACCTGGACCCACAATTATTCCTACTTAAACAACCCACAATGTATCCCTGACCTGTCAAGCATATGACCTGACAATCGGAAAGGAGGCGACCTCTCTTTAGCAAAAAGTATCAGAAAGGAGGCGACCCTCTTCAGCAAAATCGGCGAAAGGTGGATGAATCTTTCACGTCTGATTCGCTTGAGAGGGGCTAATTTAGAGTGGGACCCTGAGGTGACCGAGGATTGAGGATATTGACTGCCGTTTGTCATTCCAGTCCAGTGATAGTCGTTTTCTTTTGGTTGAATTTAACTTAGCTAGTATATGGATGGTCATCGGCCCCTTCATTTTTGCCTTCTTTTTATTTTTGTCAAACACTTAGGTGACAGAAAATTCATTTCTCTGGTGAATGTCGGATGTCTTTCGTTTCGAGGCGAAGTAATTTTTAGTAATCCGACAGTATATTTCGTGTTAAAAATGAATTTCCGCGATATTTTAAACTAAAAGAAATATTTGTTTAAAATCAAATTAAATCAGCTAATATTCCTCAACTCTCCGAATAGTATATTTTATTCTTAAAAGATTTTTAATAATGAGAATTATATTGTGCTAACAGATGGCTAAAATGGTACTAAAATCAGCGATTTTAGCAATTTCAAAACAAAAACTACTTCCTGTCAATTGAAGTCGGTTACGAAAAGTATTTAGCGTATGGGAAATATTAAATTTAATCTATTAGCTTAAAATTAAAAGTAAATTAAAAGCTTCAAGAAAGGTTTTTAGTTTTTTAAACTTCATTTTAAACCGTAGGTATATATATATATATATATATATATATATAATTGACCACTGCTGTCAACACCGAGCAGCGACAGTGTTTCGTGCTTTGCAATCTCTGTGGCCTGAAAATTGCGTTCAAGCATGAAACAGACTGTCACCACTCAGTATTGTTTCCGGTGTCGATACTGTTTATATTTACACACGGATATTGAGCACCTTTTACCCCTAAATACAGTATCCCTTAAAACTAGATTTTTAGCATATATCAGTTCAGCACTCTTTTCTATCGAAATTTTCGGGTTTCGTAATAATTTCGTTACTTTTTGGTCAGCCTCGTTCGCTATTCTAATGTAACTTAGAATTTCTGTGTCACATTTTCCATCGTTTGTCTGTTAAAACACTTCCTAAATTACGATGTTTGCTGGATTTTGACAAATTCAATTCATTACTGGTCATTTGGCCTCCTTTAAAAACGAAACCAATTTTTCAACTCACATTTTTTTTTCATCAACGAATGAACCAGTTGTTAAAATGAGTAGAGCAAAGACTGGGTAGCTAGTGGCAGAAATCAAACTTACAGATTGAAATGTCAATAATGACGAGGCGGTCTACCGTTCTAGAATTGTTGAAATGGTAAGCGAGTTGCAGAAGAACTTTATCAAGTCTTTGTTAAGACATCTCTGGTAGACATGCTTTGACATGTTTCTCTGATGAAACAGCGTTATCAGAAAAAGAACTTTATTCCACAAGTAATACAACTCTTTCTTTGAATAACGGAGATTTATCGAAATTTTACAAATTATTTTATATATTTATTATTCTGTAAGATTCTCATAAAACTACACACAAACACTCTCTCTCACACACACACGCGCGCATATATATATATATATATATATATATATATATATATATGAATTACATAAAAATGAAACTCAACTGTACCCCATTTATATAGCCATTTCGCTCCTCAAGAGATTTCTCACTTCGAGATTATATATATATATATATATATATATATATATATAAACACCATGGTTAAAAAAAAGTTTAACACTTTCAGAAACAATATTTAAATGCATGACAATGTTTCGCTGCATTCAGCAAAAATAAAGAATAAAAAGGTTTGCAAAGATACACATTTGAGGTAATAACTGGCTCGAGAAGGGTTTGTATTGGCAGACGACAATTTCTCAGGAAATAAGAAATTTGGAATGATATTCTAAATACCATGCAGAATGAAGAAATACATTATACAAAATCAATAAATGACCAATTTGTAAAACTAGTTTTAGAACATGGAGCACACATATTAATGTCTTTTGTAAAGACCGCTTGTTTTGAAACACACAGAAAATGAAAACTCAGACTTTTCAGTTTTTGTTCAAAAGAATTTTACTTTGTAAATTTTGTGCGTGTTTTGTAAATGTAATAATTACAATGGAATATTTCTTCGACGTTCAGTAATTTAATGTGAAATCGGTAAGTTCATTAAACATTTACCACGTTATAAGCGTAATATGGAGTTTATGATAATTTCCATATGTCGAATACCTTTTTAACATTAATGCAGATATTCTCACGAATCCTTTCATTAAATTTCCACCCAAAATAAATGATAAAATAAAAAGTGACTAATAATATTATTAATAATGCAATAACGTTGCATAGTTGCACGAATTATAGAAGTCGGATGCTCAATTTTTATTAACGACCTCGACATATTTGAGTAAACTCGGAATGTCACCACTAAATGTAAAAAAAAATCTATTAAGAGACTTCAAGGTCTGGCAGATGCTGCATTTGCATAGGTCTTACATTCTCACTGTGACGGAAAAATAACAAAAACTTGTGATATCGTGAGGTACTGTTGGGACGTACTATGTTGGTAGTAACTAGCAGTAGAGCCCGGCGTTGCCCGGGGATGTAACAGTAAGAGATAGATCAAGTATCGACCATCATAAAGACTGAAAAATAAAATTGACAAAGATTATTGTTTAAGGTTGACGGACACGCATGTCTTAATTAGTTTTTTTGGGTTTTTTTTACGAATTGGTCAAACCCAAACTCAAACATAAACATTGTTTTCAATAGTTATGAGTCTACCGATTGAATAGAATTTTATTATGAACAATTGTCTTGTAAATGGAATTTTGAAAGCATTCTGAATGTAAAAATAAAGAAAAAAGTGTGCAAGACAATAAGAAACACTACCCGCCAAAAAAAAGTGAAATTTTGTTGAAATCGGTTGAAAAATGTAGGAAATCCGATCCCATATATAAACGAACACACACACACACACACACACAACAAACTGGGTTTTTATAATAAGTATAACTCGATATGAGTTGTCTCCCTTTCATTCTCGGATGCCTCTTAATCGTGTTTTCAAATTGATTTCGTGCAAAAACAATTGTGTTTTTCAATTTTTGGCGCTGTCAAAACCACCGCAAGGTAATTTTACGTAGTCCTGTGAAGTTTTGTTGAAATCGTTTGAAAAATGTAGGAAATCCGATCCAATATATAAACGAACAGACACACACACACACACACAACCTGGGTTTTATAATAAGTATGATGTTGCCTCGCTTCCAAAACTATCTCTAACAAACTGATGAAGGTTTTCATTTTTTACTTTTTGCGGAATTTTTTCGCAGGCGTATTTGCGTGGCTAATAATAATAATAATAATAATAATAAGTGAGAGATGAATGCATCAACAAAGTAATTCTGGGATACAAATATATGAAGCTGAATATAACGATCATGACACTCAGTACGATAAGGGTATATCACACGCATGTACCGGAGCCAAATTTGACCGCTTTCATGAAAAGTTTTGGTAAAAGCCGCGCATAACATAACAGGTGAGTTAGAAATGGCTTCAGGTGAAGTACCCCAGTCTGCTCCGACGCTCGTCGATTGAGGGTGATCCCAGCTAACAGTTTCTCTCCCTCCTTCTCTCTCTCTAATATGAAGGATAAAGCAGCCGAGGTAACTTTAGAGTTATATATAAATCTAAAGTTACCTTGGCTGATTTATCATCAATTAATATATATATATAGGTTTTGTTTTTCTACTGTTATATATATATAACAGTAGAAAAAACAAAACACCCAGCCAATCTACTCCCGCTCATGAACAGAAAATTAATGTCAGCCTGTAGATTACATGTCCATTATTATTTTTAATGACGTAGGTTGGAGAATATATTCCGTATTTTCATGTTTGAAATCCTCATGTAATAAAATTCTTTCTTTAGATTTGTTTTCGTTATCTCTCCTGTGATAAAACAGAGATACGATCGTTTCATTTCAACGTTAATCTAATTACAAGTCACCGATTTTGTCTTCATGGTTTAAGCGGTTATTTCAAGAAACTTCAGTTTCCCACGGTTAAAACCTCAAATAAACGGACAATAAAGTCTAAATGAAATACCAATTCGTATTTCAGATAAACAGTATAAAGTAGTTCAATTTTTTTTTTTTTTTTTTTACTGACGAAAGATTTGTGCTTTTCTCATTTAGGAGTACTTAATTAAATACACGCGCGCATGCGCACAATCAATACTTTTCCGACATTAAAACAATTCGAACAAAACATTTTGCTAAGAATTTAGAAAGTCTAACTCAGTAAATATCAAGATTTTGAAATGTGAATTTTTTAAGTTAGCAGAGATCCTCCAACTGGAAAATGTTGACGCAACATAGTCTTCATTTTTAAATTAGTTCGATACATGTTCACTTGAGTGAAAAATTATTTGTTCATTTCAAATATTACATCCGCCAGGCTGAACCACTCTCACTCCCACCGTATTCCAACTGTAAGGAGGAAGTTCCACTCAGTTTCCCTGCCCAAGAACCGATTCTTTTTGGAACAAATTCCTGTGTGGGTGCTTATCTGAACGCTACAATCTTAACCTTTTCAATTCAATTGTTACCTATCCTCTGTATCCACATAATCTTTACTAGCTACTTCCATTCATATGACACACCTCATTCAATAAAACTCTCACTTGAATGACACTTCAGCTTTTCATCGGATGAACATTAGGATAATAATAATAATAATAAAGTTTACGGAATCATAAAAAATAATTTCAAAAGACTGTAGATTTTGGATCAGTTTTTTTTTTATTGCTCAGGTAATGTTTTTAAACAAAAATGGAAATTAACCTTCGCGAAACATGTCCACTTCGATATAATTCAAATTGTGTGTGCATATACGTTGGCGTGTGCGCGTGTATACTTCAATTCAGTGACTGCCTTAAAAATATTTCTACGAAATTAAAAAAAAATTAAAAGAACCACTTAGTTACGGAATAATTTGCTAAAAGTTTAATAAAAATTTATAATTGTCTGATTTTTTGGGGTTTAGAATTTATTTTTTTCCTTGCCTTTAAGTTTATGATTTCATTGTTAAACTCAGGGTAGGGGTTGTCCTAACTGAGTGAGCGGGGAATGTGTTATTTCAAATTATGTGTGTATTCGTGTGCGTGTGTACTCGTGTATACATTAAATGGCACAGACACACATAACAAATTTAGGCAGTGTTTGATGGATAAGCAGCTCTCCTTATATAATATAGATTTTGGTGTTAGACTAAGCTAAATCTTTCAAATTCAGCAAACCTTTTAATTCCAGTAAAGACAAATTTCGATTTTCACAGTTTACCTTAGACTGACGGGTTTAGTAGTTGCGATGAGAAGGAACTGAAATTAAGATAAAATTCACCAGTCAAAAAATAATCAATGAAAACTTCTTTGTTTTCATCATAATTTACGGTAAATCTACGTTCCGCAGTCGAAAATACGCAAGAACGTTTAAGGTTATTGCTATATAATTAGCTTAGGCTAGCCTGGTAGAAGGTAATAATAAAAAAGTTAGTAATCCAAAAAAGATTAAACTCCCTGAACTGACGAATGTTTCGTTGATCATTGCTCTGCAGTAAGTGCTATAAGCAAATATTCTAAATGGAATTTGTTTGGGTTAAAAGTAGAAATACAGAATACCTTGTAGGTTAACCAGATCGATATACATCTGATGAAGGCCGGAAGGCACAACGGCCGAAACTTTGTGATAACAACAAAAATTAGGACAATAGTAAAAAAAATATCGTAAATAATGATAACTCTTCATCCCAGAAATGCAGATGGAAATGTTTTGTTTTATGTTAATATTTTCATTTTACTTCGGAAGTATTTATTTATTTTTATTTTTGAGATTTAAACCATGGATGACTTTGAAAAGTCTTTTTTTTTTGTCAACGAAAAATCTTGAAAAGAGCTTCGAGATATATAAAGTATAGTAAAATTCATTAGTCTTATTACATTGCTGAAAGCTGTTCGTAAGTGGGAAGAAGTTAGAACTGAGAGGAAAAATTATTGCGAGAGAGAAAACGAACAAAAACAGTCGGTAAAATGGCGGCGATTGATTTACTCGAGGCAGGGTTGCTGCAAAACTTCAATTTGTGAAAAAGCATAGTGAAAGAAGTTTTAACTATATATATATATATATATATATATATATATATATATAAATATTAGGAAACAAATAATATAAAGAGTCTAAAAACTTATCTTCCCGACTTCAAGTTTCTCAGATGTTATCAGCTCATCAGGAGGTAAGATATCATATATTACTTAAAAGAATTTTTTTTAAAAAAAAACCTGTTAAGTAAGATATGATATTTTAATAAATTCAGTTGATCTAACCTCCTGATGAGCGAAAAACATGTGAGAAACTTGAGACTTTTTGGACTTTTTATTTCTTTACAATTAATGCTCTGTTTCTTAATGCTGAGCACTTTATTTACAAAGAATGCTTGCCTTAAAAGCATTATCTTCTAGAAATACACTAATCGACTGTTTCATTTATTTATTTTTTTGCGAAACAAATCCTTGTTTCACACACTCAAACACACACACACACACACACACACAAACACACACACACACACACATATATATATATATATATATATATATACAGGGTGACCCCCAAAAATGGGAATTTTTGAAGTGCGTATTGCCAGCTATGAGCAAGTGGCAACACTGCGAGACAGTGACCTTGAGCAAGTAAACATTTCGCCATTTTAGTAACCATGGATCAGTGGAATGGATAACAGCGTGCGTTAGCCATAAAAAATGTTTTATAAAAACGGTGATAGTTTGACAGCTGCACAAAGGGAGTTCCGACGTTTTTACAACTTAGGACGTCATGGTGCTGATCCATCAAATCACGCGATAAAATGTTGGATTAATAACTTTGAAGAGACTGGATCTGCCAGATAATTCAAAATGAAATTCACAGTATCCCACATGCGATGTTGCAGCAGTCAATGAGGAATCTCAACAGCAGATTTCAAGAATGCATTCGTACAGGAGGACGCCATCTACAGGTCGTAATTTAAAAAAAATGAAAATTCCATCATTGTTTCTTAAATGGCATGTTTTAAGGTTTTAATTACTATGAATAAAATATTTTTCTTCCATCATTCTTGGTTTTATTGGATTGTTAAAAAGTTCCCGTTTTTGGGTCAACTTCTATTTTCTCTTTCTCTCTCTCATATATATATATATATATATATATATATATATATATATATATATAGTACAGGTAATCGATCCGTTGGTATATAATCCGGGTGGATCCTAGTAATATTATTAAAACTGACCCCCAGATAGCTCAGTGTTTTTATTTTAACAGAGCATATATATTTTTTACAGCAAAAAAACAAAAATGACCTCACAGACTATCTCTATTACGGCTTCAAATAGACTATCTGTATGAAACGGTTTGAAATAGACTATCTCTATGCTGAGGTAATTTTTTTTTTTTTTGCTGTAAAAAATATATATTACAGCAAAAAAACAAAGATTATAAATTAAAATTATGTATATTTTAAGACATTTTTATGCTTATACATTCTTTTTATAGATACAAATATTTAAGTAAATGCTCCTTTTATAATAAATAGTATTAAACAACGTTTACCGGCCTGAATGACCGAGAAATTGTCATAGAAAATATTCGTCCTCCGACAGGAATCGAACCTGTATCCTATATGGAACCATCATATAGCCTTTGTCCATTTCATAATGTATGACGTCATTTGTTTAGATTTGAATGCACCATGAGCAGATATGAATGTACGTGAGAGAATCATGGAAGATTGTAGTTTAAAGACAGTAAAATCGACCTTGCTAACTGAACCCTCATCTGTGGCCAAAAGGTGGTTAAAGGCACGTCATTTACAATTAATGAGATCCAAACACAATTTACCTCATACAGATGACCATTTCGTCCATGGTAAAAAAAATTTTTCCCTGGATTTATCAATGCAAATAATTTTACTAAAATGAATGAATTCCCATGTTTCTTCACAGGAATGAGGAAAATTGTATGCGGTAAATTGTTTGGATCTCATTAATTGTAATTGCTCTATAATAAAAATTATATTGAGCTCTCTTTTTTGGATCAGTTTTAATATTTTATATTAATAGGATCTACTTGGATTACTTAACCATGATCGGCATCCAGACCCTTTTGCCAACAAGTGAAATGCCCTGGCGGTAAAGATCAGGTGTTTTGGTCGCAAAAAGTCTGCCGTAAGTCTGCCTCATTTGCGAAGGATTTCCCTTGAAGGTGGTTGTCCAGAGAATGAACAGATAGTAATCCGTTGGTGCAAGGTTCGGGGAGTTAGGTGGATGGCACAGGCTAAGTATACCATCACGGCTATGACTAGCTTAGATCAGCTAAGACAAGCTTAGACCAGTGGCCCGGGTGAAAACACTCGGGTTCCCCACGTTAAAAACTGACCTTGTGTCACATCCTGACTCAGTGGGGCGTCAAGTAAATATCTATACCATACAGCGACTTGCCTGTATAGTATACTTAGCCACCCGCGCCACATGAAGCCTGGTATTGTCATGGAGGAACAGTACACCCTTCCGATTAACCAATGCTAGCTCCTTCGGCTTCAGTGTCTGTTACATACGTTACAACTGCTGCGAGTACAGATTTGGTAGCATCTTATAGCGCACCAATTGTCGAGTTGTCCACCAGATACAAAGCAATGATCTTGCGTGGGTGTAGGGTTGGTCTTGTGTTATGAGGCACAAGGTCCCGTAGTGACAATTAATGTCTGACACACTTTTCGTCACTGGGTACACGTTGCGGTGCCGAGAAAACAACAACAAGGAACAGGGTTAAGTCTGACTGTTTCATCAGAAACCTAGAAGCGCGTTCGGCAAAAGCACATCATAGGTTTTTTGGCAGTTGTCTTCCAATATGGCTGCCTTCAGAACCTCTCTCAATCACTGCGGAGATTCATCATAAAGAAATAGATTTCTCGACTTGAACTTCTGGAACCAATACATGACGATGTGTTCACTCACAGCATTATCATTAAAGGCTTGACGTATTCGGCGACTTGATGCGGCTGCGGACAAGTCCACCTTAAAGTCATCAAGCAGACAACCTTTGACACCGCCATGTTTTCTCGTCGCTACTCGAGCTATGACTGATGCATGTGCACAACGCGCCTGCATTGGTCAAGAGCAATTACCCTACACCCACCGTTTTACACTTTTTTGCGTATCAGTGATCACGTAAAAAGCGGTAATGACCTTTTTGGTTACTATATATATATAATAACGAATAACGAACGGTGATAAAAGAGAAGAACGCAGCAGTAGGTGTATTTCAAATAGAAATTATATTGATTAGAATCAACTTTTTACTCACTTTCAGAAATCGTATAGATTCAGTCATTTTTTACACATTTGTAAACAAAAGTTAATTCTCAGTTTTAAAAACCTTCTTAAAATAAGATATACTTTTCTGAAACTTTATTTGAGGAATATTAGCTGATTTAAAGTATAATTAATCTGATTTGAAAAAATAATTATTTACTTTAAAGTTTAAAATAACAGAGAAATGGATTTATAAACGAACAGTAATAGTAATTATGCACTTGTCACTCGTCGATCACTTGATAGGCATCGATAAGGTGTTGACGTATATATTGTTGTACTTACGGCGTCTTTATAAAACATAATTTAAGAAAATGAAGAGTGAGTGTCTTTTTCATATAATTTAAAGTACTCAGTAATCTTAAAATGTTGGAAAATATTCTCATTAACCTAATTTTGGAAATGTTGAACTTAAATTTACTATAGTCATCACTTTTATTTTCTGATTATGTCGTGTATAGTCACCATACTTTCAGACAGGGACATGTTACGTAATATTTTATATACATAAGAAAAAATTTAAAATTATTTTTAAAATCTTGGTGCAAAACTCAAGTTTTTCAATTTTTCATTCAAAAACATAGTTTCCACCTAATTACAATATAATGTATCCGGAATGTAGAATTTTAAACGATTTAAATTATTATAATTAAAATTGTTTTAAAATGAAAACAATTTTTGTAAAAATTCATTATTCATCAAAAAATTTTTTTTTCTTAAGACAATAGTGTCCTCAATAAATCTTATTTATAAAACAATTAAAAGATTTTATAATTAAATAAGGTCAGTTTTATTGCATTTTTATTTTACGATTCGGAGCAGATTTTTGGGGAAGAAGCAGTAGTTGGTAAAAAAAATTGTATGATTTACATTCTCCAAGGAGTCCTACTTTTAACTAATAAAAAGATTTTTGTAAAGAAAATTTAATTTCTCGAAATTTCAGGAAATAAATAAGTGAGGGTAACATATGTAAAAAGAAAAAAAATTCAAAAATAATTTTGTGAATAAGTCCTGAAAAGTTTCATTAAAATCCGACAATTATTTCATTTTTGCAAGAATGTCCAAATCAATGTGTTTTTCACCTGGGGAAGTAAAAAAAAAAAAGGAGCAAAAACACTAATCACAGATGTTACATCAACAGCTGACTTAAAAAATATAATTTAACCAAAATTTCGAACGTGCTAGAAAGGATTAACAAATTTAATAAGATAAAAAAATACTTTGGTCTTTCCTCTTCATAATAAAAGAACATTTTGATGATAAAACATTTTTTTTTATTAAGTTTGGGGCCTTTTTCATCATGCTATGCTGTTTTTCAGCGAGCAAGTGGCGGTACATGAAGTCATATTATTATGAAAAGGAAAAAAGTCTGACAATTATTTTAATATATTTATTGTTTATATATTATTTTTGTAGATACAAATATCTAAGGAAATACTCTGCTTATAATAAACAGTATTAAAAAATTGTAAAATTCCATTTAAAATTTCAAATAGAAATTATTTCATATATTTTCTATATTCAGGACATTCAGACCGGAAATGTTGATAATACTTTTATTATAAACGTTGATTTACTTAAGTTAAATATATAATTATATAACATATAAACAAATATCGTATTTGCAGCAGCAATAATCGTAATGAAATTAAATTAAAAAGATTTATATATGAAACAAAAACTAAAAATCTTTTAATAAGCATTAATAAAACGTTTTAATAAATTATATATTTAATAAAAAATTTATTAAATTAAAATATATAAATATGTATATATATACAATATATAAATATATATATATATATATATATATATATAAAATATTGTATATATATATATATATATATATATATATATATATATATATATATATATATATATATATATATATATATATATATATATATATATATATGTGTGTGTATATATATATATATATATATATATATATATATATATATGTATATATATATATATATATATATGTATATATATATATATATATATATGTATATATATATAAATGTGTATATATATATATATATATATATATATATATATATATATATATATATATATATGATATATATATATATATATATATATATATATATATATCAATATATATATATAAATATATATATATATATATATATATATATATATATATATATATATATGTATATATATGTATATATATATATATATATATATATATATATAAATATATATATATATATATATATATATATATATATATATATATATATATATATATATATATATATATATATATATATATATATATATATATATATATATATATATATGTATATGTAATATTGCAAGGAAAAAATAATATGGATTATTTCTCAAAGGCATTATGAAAATAACATAAGAAATAAGAGATGATAACTCTCACAAACAAACAGACCAACCGGTTTCGTTCCCAAGCTCATCAGGGTCAACTGGGAACTATTTTTAATTTTTCAAAATTGCAGAATAAATAAGTCACACAAACAACCTACACACAATTAAAATTTAAAACTGAAAGATTAATGGTATGGAGGGGGAAAAAAAAAAAAAAAAAAAAAAAAAAATTCTTTTCCTTTTCTTCCTCTTTCTTTAACTTATACACATATATATATATATATTCCTTCCTGCTTTCTTTTAAGCTGTGCAAATATACACAATAAACGAGAGAAGGGAAAAAAAAAAAAAAAAAAAAAAAAAAACTTACATATGTATATATAGCGGAGCGTAAAGGGAAAATTTGAAACACACTAGAGAATAATGACGTGAAGGCCAAGGAGACAATCTCTTTGCTTACACAAAGATGGCTCCCTGGACCTAATATATAGAGACTCAAGTGCCTTCAAATGGAAAAGAGAGTGCGAACTAGATAGAACAGTGAACCAGTTCGTACTGAACTTCCTCACACAATCCCTGCAATTTATTAGGTGTTCCGTAATCGCTGAACCGGAAGTGTTAACCAACTGACTCCTAGGAGCTTCCGGATTGAGGACTCTTAATGGGACATGCTGCCTGATTCTACAGTCTAGACGCTGGGATGTCCTTCCTATGTAGTTGGAACCACAACCACATTTAAATAAATAAATCACAGAAGAAACATGATGGGGGGGGGAAGATGATCCTTGGGCATATGTATATGTATATATATATATATATATATATATATATATATATATATATATATATATATATATATATATATATATATATATATATATATATATATATATATATATATATATATATATATATATATATATATATATATATATATATATATATATATATATATATATATATATGTGTGTGTGTGTGTGTTTATGGAAAAACTATATAAAGTTTTTTATATATCAGAACAAGGTAAGGAAAAGCTGTCACGCTGTGGAAAAGCTGTTTTGTGTGACGCGTTTCGTTATTGGGACTAAAGGACGAAAATTATTTTTACATTTTGTGGAATTTCATATATATATATATATATATATATATATATATATATATATATATATATATATATATATATATATATATATATATATGCGTGTGTGTGTATGTGTGTGTGTGTGTGTGTAGGTGTATTTGGGTAGCAACCCTTTTTTCATACATGTTTCTTTGAATATGACAGACAAGAAAAATTTGATAAATATTTTATTGATATTTTTTTTTATAGTATTCTTAATTTTTTTTGCATTTGGTGGGGGTAAAGGAGTGTCGTTAGTGTGTTGCTTCTTTTGGTGACGTTAGCCATTTTTAAGAGATTTGTTGTTAATTGCTATTAATTCCTTTCCACGATTGTCTTTTAATATTTCATTTTATATATAATGGATGTGATGAATAAATTGTCGACATTTTATATTTTTAATTTTGCACATGTGCGTTGTTTGTTTTTGATTTTGTCGACTGGACAGTACAGAAGGGTCAGTTTGCTACCATCTGTGAGAAAAAAAAAGGACCATGACTCAATTCACTCCTTCATAAATTTGTAATTTGCATGCTGTACTGCCTGGCATTAGCGCTGGAAGCTCCACTACGAATATTTCAGAGTGTTTGGGTGTCCCATTCATCATACCATATGGCCTCAGACTCAACGCAGAGGCCTAAATCAAGAGCCTTGAGAAGGTAGTGCTGCCCTGGGTCAAGAAGGTGGCTGCTGGAAGACCATATCTCTGGCAACCGCACTACAATTTCTGCAACCCTTTAGATCTAGCCATCTAACTTCCCAGACTGCAACCCTTCTTGATTATTATGTGTGGGGCCAGTTGAACAAGAAACCAAGAAAACGCCTGGTAACACCAAAGCTGAACTGAAGGCAATGATTATGGCAGCATTCACGAACATAAACAAAGAGACCATCCCGAAGAATTGCAGGAGATTCCGAAGTCGTCTGGGGCCCTGGTTGAAGCCAATGGCGATTTTATTGAATAAATTTAGTATTTCAAAATATTTTTGTGTAACTTTGGTAAATACATCTGTTCAAATGAGATGACAATGTTATTTTTATTTTTGTGTAATTCATCGACAATTTATCCTTCGTACAATATATATATATATATATATATATATATATATATATATATATATATATATATATATATATATATACGTGTGTGCGTGTATGTGAATGACAAAATGGAAGAGCTTCTTCAAACAAAATTACTTTCTCTTTTAAATAACACTGCATATTTAAGCCGAAATTATGGTCAATGATTAATTCATTAAGTGTATTGTTTTGCGCACCATTCTTTAGTGCTCATGTCTTTTATTTAAGTTCCTGGGTGTCTTTTCAATGTTTTTGTAGTTTATCTTGTAAATTCTCGCTTCATGTTTAAATGTAATTTTGTTTTGTATTCATTAATTCTCTTGTTGTTTCCGAAGTTGTGAAAAAAATTATGTTTAAATAAATTCTTTTCAATAGCATTGAATTGAGTTAGTATGTAGAAATATGTGCCTAGTTTTATTAAGGTTGTTATTTTTTTTTGTTCTTGAAGATTTTGTAAGCTTTCCTCTGTAAGTTATAAAAGAAATAATTAGAATACTAGAGGAATTTATGACTACTGCAAATTCTAAGTGCACTTAAATAGAAAACTGTAATGATTGCAGATTTTAATTTATTGCGATGTGACTAGAAGCCTACGAGATCATTTTTGCTTGTGGATTTTCGGTAAACATTTAATAGGATTGTTATCAATACGGTCTGATATTAATGCAAGTTAATATTTTTGTCTGTTTCTGTTGGATAAATAAATTTAATTGTATGTTCAAATAATTTTTATTTTTTGATGGTATATTAATAAAGTATAAATTATATATTGGAAACATCTGAATTCTTTATGCAATATGTTTTTAGGTAGGTCCAGTTTTTTGAAATTCTAAGAAAAGTCAAATTAAAAGTGTTGCGAATTTCTGTTTGTAAAAATTATTAACAAAAGTAAAATCAAATGTCAGCAAATCTTTATGATTTTGCCTTATGATAGAGAGAAGTTAGTTTTTCATTTTATTAGACTTTCCTTTAAGATATTTAAGCATTTGTTAACTGTTACTTTCGTGTGTAAGGATTTAATATATAAACTAGTCATGAGTTTATCTTGCATATTGATATCTAAGTCTTTCGATAAGTTTACCGGAACTTTTAGTATGTGAAAAGTTAATTGTTCTAAGTGGGATTAAAATTTGCTATAGTTTCTGATAGGCTGAAACACACACAAACATATACATTCTTGGTTTATTCTGCAACTTGTAAGCGAAATTGGGTGCCTTGATGTTGATGGAAGCACTCAGCTAATTTACTGTTTTACTTCTGTCCTCGAAAACATTTGCTGTTGTTTATAGTACACAAGTTATAGCAGTAGGATCGAGCGAGCGAACCAAATCAGAGGGTGACATTCTCTGCCAGTGGAGGCTGGAGCCTCGTTGTCGATTTGATGACGTCACTTTACGTCCATTTTTTTTTTTTTACTTCTTTTTTCAGATAAGAATCTGGAAATTTGATCGTAAAAGATCGTAATGATTTTGCTTGAATAAAATAAGTAAATATATATATAAATTAGTGAGACTTGACTTGTTAATTCTAAACACTTTCAACTGGAAAGGATACATTTTAAGAATGATGAGGACGACAGACCGAGGGGACATCTTCAAGGCTACACTGTTTGCATAGAATAACGAATAAATAAATTAAGCTCGGAGGAAAATGAGAGGTTTTTGTTATCTAAGAATTTTAAAGATTTTTTTACTTTATAGAATACAACTTACGAAATGAAAGAAACTGACTTTGTTGTATTTGTAAAGTATTTAGTGTTACTTTATAAAACATTTTAGCTAAACGTCATTTTTTATTTCTCAAACTTGAATAAAACTGTAGTATCAGTTCTGTTTTTAATTAAGAACAAATATGTCTTTTTCTAAAAAACTCAAATGATACTGACAACAAATGAATCTGATTAATAAATATTTACGTGCATGTGGGTGATTATTTGTGTACGGAGATGTTCAAGATATGAAAAGAGAAAAAGGAAGAAAATCAGGCATGAAAAGAGAGAGAGATTACTGAAGAGAGAAAGAAACAAAGGGGCGGACAGGCAAATAGAGACGTGAACACAGAGAGAGAGAGAGAGAGAGAGAGAGAGAGAGAAAGAGGGAGATAGAGAGAGAGAGAGAGAGAAGGCTGACAAAGGACAGAGAGCGAAAAAAATGAACAGAGAGAAAAACAAATAAACGTGAAGAATCAGAGAGACTGAGAAGGGCGCATAGTCTTAGACATAAACAGAGAAAGGGAGAAACATAAGAGAGTGAAAACAAGATAGATATGAAAAGAGATAGAGAGAGAGAGATAATAAAAATTGAGATGATATTGTTCACCACCTCCGTCCCCCTGATTTAATGCAACACAAGGACAAATGAAAATAAATAAACAGGAAGATCATATTGCATCAATTTCCAAAGTGCAGTGAACCTGACTTGAAAATCTGTCTATGCCACCGTCATATTTTACCTGACTTAGAATACCGTCTACTAAAGCTAGTGAAAAATAAACTAGTATATATGTCAAGTGGAACTAAAAAAATTAAAGTAAGATACATTACATCACAAGTCGAGAAGTATCTTTCGAGTGAGCAAGTTGTTTTTGTCCGTATGTAAAAATCTATAATAAATAATTATTGCTCTACTCTTGGTATTGAGCCCTCTTTTGAATTAAAGCTGTGAATGTTAGAATTTATATTATTTTCGTTCTCATTACATTCAGATATATATCACTTTAAACGTTATTCTTAGGGGATACTCGTATTTGAGTACGCTATTATTTATTAAACAGTATTCATTTACACTATTTATATTGTTGTTCTCAGCTTTATTGTCATATTCAAGACGTTTCGGCCGTTGTACGCTCCGACTTACTTCAGCGTACAACGGCCGAAACGACGTGTATATCACAATGAGGACAACAGCCCGAAGAATGTAAATAGTGTAAATAGTTACAATACTTCATCTCAGAAATATAGACAGATGCAGTATATTTATTTATCTACCGGTGTGAATGTTCGAGAAATTTTAATTACTATTGTACTCTCCTGCAGGAATCGAACCTGTGTCCGTCAGGAGCTAGGGTTTAACCTTTATATATATATATATATATATATATATATATATATATATATATATATATACATGCATGTTTCATTAAAACGTCAGACAAAAGGTACTACGGTTGAGCTTTTTATTTAATTTTCTTGTGTTCTGACTACCACACACTGAACATACACAGAATGCACACACTCTACTAAGCTGATAATCGAATCATCCTTGATAATGGCTAAAGGTATAGCCGAAAGCGCTCGGAAATACAGAACATTCGGACAGTTCTTACACACTCTTTGTCCAGAAAAGAAAGCTCTTGTCAGAACACAAGAAAAATTAAATAAAAAAGCTCAACCGTAGTACCTTGTCTGTTGTTTTTAATGAAACATGCATAAAGGAAGGATTGCTGCCTAAATATACAACTATATATATATATATATATATATATATATATTGTATGCGCGGTACTTATTAGAAAGCGCTCAATATCAGTGATAGAGCTACAACAAACTCACATCAATCCAACCAAAGATATATATATATATATATATATATATATATATATATATATATATATATAAATAAACGTGGATATTCGATAACGAGACTGGGTTTACGCAAATCGCGCCAAAACACATATGAGGTAATATATGTTGAGCAGTATGCAAGCAGAAACAGTCCCTGAATGTTTTTCAATCCGCTTGCATCTTCGGATTCATTTTATTCGGTTCTTGAAGAGGACGTTATTTTCTGACGAATCGTAAATATTAACGTTTTCACATTCAAACAACACATCAATTTGAAAGTTAAATGTTTACAACAACTGCTTACAACAAACCGAACTAAAAGATAGCGACACGTAAACGAGATGATTAGCATTGAAAACATCCTTTATGCTATCAACTATCCTGAAAGTAGAGCACCACTTGGACGAGCAGGACCAGAAAGGCTAAGGACAACAGTCGAAGTTCGGCGGTTTACACACTGTCATAATGGTATTCAAAATTAGTTCACCCCTCCGGAGATACCTTTCTCGAATCACCCCCACCCCGCACCTCATAACGAAAGAATTATGTACATTCAATATCATGCAGTTGTGGTAAGGAATACATAGGTGAAACCAGCCGCTCCAAAAACGTAAACGGAGGAAGAGAGAAGCGAAGTTGAAATCAGTCGAAAAGGTGGACATCAACCCTTGTGGAATTAAGTAGAGATAGTAAACGAAATACTGGAAGATATGACAACTTAAAAAATCTGCACATCTTAGTTTCAGAAAACTTCCTCAGTAGACCTAGCGTAGAAATAAAGTAATGTCAAACCCAGGAGCAAATGAAAATATCACGACATACTTAGCAAAATTTTTAAAGGATATTTAAAAAAATGAATATTAAAACAAAGTATTTAAAATAGCATAATCGAAGAATAGTGAAAAGAATTAATTTAAAAAAAAAGTTTAATACTCATACATTTATTCAAATACTAACGCTGTAACATTACTACTCACTCTCTCGATCTCACTCACACACACGCACACACGCATACACACACTCACGTATGCCGTGACAATATTTCACGGCACACATAAGAGGATCGCTCGGCATGGTGGTTGAGAATGGCCACGGGATTGTTCAAAATACATATGGCCAAGTGGATGAAAGTGTTAGCTGTTGAGTATCTGACTTTTTAAGTTAAATTCTTGGGTCAGGTGGTACGGAAATGTCGTGTACATTGACATAGTGGAACAAACAAGTGACAAATAGAATAAACGATAGAGAATCAAATGATAAGAGCTATTGTACACATAATAATCATATAAGAACAGAAAGATGAAGATATTCATTTGAAAAGTTCATGGAATAATAAAAGCCTTCAGGTTAAAACTTGAGAAAGTAACATTTATTACTGCATGAGATGTTGAATTGCGACGTTAAAATTAACAACTGTTTCAGGTAATGATTTTTTTTAAGTCACCCTCGAAAAAAATACAGGAAGGCAATCAATAGTCGATTTTAAATGTTTGTCTAAATTACTGGAGTTATCATTATTTACATGAGAACAATTGTCTTTGTTGCTGTTATCACAATGTTTCGGACAAAAATTCTACAGATATTCGAGAGGTTATTTCGTGCATTTGGTGGTAGTTATAAAAACGGATTCGGTTGTGACCACTGGTATCCATTTTCTGATAATTCTCTTGGAGCAAAGAGAGATAGAAATCTTTTGCCTCTTGATTGAACCCTTTCACACTGTTATATCACCTCTTATATATTTCTAATTTTTGTCTAGCAAAGAGAGACACGGAAGGGAGAATATGTTTGATCTATCCAATTTCCAAGTCTTTATTTATCTAGGTAAAATCAATAAATTGCTTCTATTTCCAACGTCAGTCATGACAAAAAGAAATTAAAGCCTGAGATTATATAATTCTTAATATTAGAATCACCAGAGGAATTCCACTTCCACCTCACCACCACAAAAATGACAAGAATAAGGTACACCAAAAAATGAACAGAAATAAAAACAAAAGTAATGTTTAATTGTAATCTGCTGAAAATAAATCATTACAAGAAAGGACGAAAAACTGGAAGAAGTCCAGGAATGTATCAGCTTGGTACACGTAAAGAAAATCCATGAAAATTGAAATAAAATGATGTATAACGACTGGTTGGAAATCATTAAAAATAGAGTCGTAACCGACGATGTTCTTAAAAGGTAGTGTTAAATGAGTGTCTAATGAAGTACAGCTACAAAAACATGGAAATTAACATCATCGCTGGAGGAAGTTAGATACATAGAATGAAAAAAAATTTCCTCCATTTTTAAAAAAAATCATGTCTGTTAATTATATCTGTTATTTTATAATGTACTCAGATCCATGTTGATCTCTTTTTATCTCTTAGCGTTATCTCTAACTTTGCTTTCTCAATTGATTTGTTTTTGCGTTTCTAAGCGATGATATTAATTTCTATGTTTTGTACCTTTATTTATGTACGACCATAAATTATTTTAAAAATTAAGGAAAAATGGTTAACTCATGGTTTAGAATAGTAGTAATAATAAACAGAAACAAGAAAAAAAAATTAATTTTAATATTTTAAAATTAATATGTAATGTTTTACTTTTAATATTTTAATATAGTTTTTACTATTGTTTAATAATGTATTCTTGAAATCCATATTAAACATAACGTGACTATATATTTATCGGTTATGCAACCTGATCTCCCCATTTTTATTTATCATTTTTTTGATAATAAAGTATTACTGGACACCAATAAGTGGACATGTATAAAAATCCTAGATTACATAGTTAAATATATCCATTGCGATTGCAAAATTATGTATATATAATCGTCTTTATTTTACGATATGGGTAAATTACTAAGGGGTGCTGAAAAATTCTCTAATATTTAAAAGTGATTACATATATTAGAGGCGCGTTCGCTTTCCAACTATGAGATCCGGGTTCGAGTCTCCCCAAGGTCGATTTATCTGAAAGGTGAGGTGACAGGTATTATCGGCCCGGAAAGGCGATCCCAACGTGCGGCACAGATGAGTGGGTAGACTGAACTCTTTGGAAGCCGTCGATGGTGATGCTAGCACGAAGACATATGTCATCGTGGCCGAGGGTGTGAGTGTACAGTCCTTGTTCAAACTTTTGATCACATCAGAAACTGTAAGGAAGTATCGCTTAGTACAATTGTAGTATAAGCCACAGGTGGGCTCTGTGGGTATTGAACAGACGTCTGGCACAGGGGCTGGTTTGCAGATGGGTGAGATCGGAAACGTGTAGCCGGCCATCATTCTTGTATAGTATCCGTATCCGGAAATACTGATTCCAATATAAACTTACGAAGAGATTGGATTTGCAAGTCTTTATGTTTGTGTGGCTGTAGATATCAGGGTAATGAGATAGACATGGACAGACCGAGATAATCATCTGTCAATGTTGTCGATATAAGGGAATTGACGAGCCAGTGTTCAAGTTCCGGTCGAGATTATTGTGTTCATTTTTACACTAATGGCAAATAGGCTAAATGGTGATAGCCAGGATAGGAGAAGATATACTCAGAAACAAAACACCTTTGAGAGGCCGACATAAAACTACTCCACAATCTTTTCCAAGAAATCCTGACAATTCACAAATAATGAAAAGGAATTTTTGTAGAGCAATGATTACCGATGTCATAAATGGAGAAGACAATGAAAGTAAATAGCTATAAGTTTTTATTTATATTATTCGGACTATTGTCCGAATAATGTAAATAATGTACATAATACCTAATCTCAGAAATATAGACAAATACTATAAGTCTTTGTATCGTATATTACATGATCGAACATTTAAAAAATGTTAAACTTAGTGACAATTTTTTTAAAAACATTTCACTGCAAGCAAGGCAAAAGACCACTGAGACGCGGCGAGGTGGGGGTTGCTGAGCGTGAACGAATATAAGAAAAACATTAAGGAGAAAGAACAATAAAAGAACAGAATTTAAGAAGACAAAACGTAGCGATTAACGTTGCATTTAATGTTTTTAACATCAAAGTTGATTAGAAAGCAAGAAGGTGAAACAGTCATATAAGTGAGACGTACGATAAAAGAAACTGTCAGCATAGAACTTGCGGTTACATCTAGCCATTTAAACTGTAAAATGATATGATCATCGTGTCAATTTAGTACTGCGCTTAAATACATAGTCTAGGTGTTATAGAGAACAATTACCATGAAAGTATTTATAGAAAATACACAGGGAAGCTACATTACGGCGGTAGGAAAGTGACTGAAGCTGAGATGCCAGGTCAGAACCAGTGATCTTTAAATTTTGTCGAAAATCTCCAAATATATAGCAGGAGGACCAGTCCATATGTGGCAGCAATATTCTGAGTATGGACGAATGGTAAACGTATAAATATGTAAGATAGATTCTGATGAGAAAAAATTGTCTAACACAACACAGTGAACCATCTTTCCTAGCAATAGATTCAATAGAATCTTTCCACTTCATGTCAGTGGAAAACGTTAGCCAGGGAAAGCGTAACGAGTCTCTTTCCTGGAGTTTGGTATCAGTCATGCAGATGAAAGACAGAAAAGGTTTTCTCAGACGATTAATAGAGAGCAGTTTCATTTTGGAGGCGTTCAAATTAATAAGCCATTCCTTTCCCAGCAGATTGTAGGTCAGGTTTGAGATCAGCTGCCAATTTGACCTTATTGAATCAATCAGACTTACTATTAAGACAGGAGTATATAGTTTTGACATCAGCATAGACATCAAGTTTGGAACTGATGACACCAGGAAGGTCGTTGATGAAAATTGGGAACAACGTAGATTTAAGTGACATTTAAAATATTTATTTCCTCTTCATTTCGCTACTTTTACGTGAGCATGCTATTTAAAAATGCTGAGATACATTAAAAACAATAATATCATTTCAAAATATATCCGTAAATATCTGTTCGCGCATACGGAGGGAAATTTGAAGAAATCATCATTTTAAAATTCTAGTGGTAAATACCTACAAAAATGAAACGCGATAACTAAAGTTTAAAATGAATTTTTTAAAATGAAAAACATTTCTTTATTTTAGTTTTAATTTCAGATTTAGATTAAATTTAATATTTCCAATAAACAAAATACTTTCCGGTATTTCAAAGCTAATTTAAATTGACCTGAAATCGCTAAAAGTCGCTGATTTTAATGCCATTTTTAGCCATCTGTCAGCACAATGTAATACTCTTCATTAAACATCTTTTAAAAATAAAATATACTTTTCTGAAACTTTATTTGAGGAATATTAGCTGATTTGAAACAAATATTACTTACTTTTAGTATAAATATCGTAGAAATGCATTTTTAACACCGAGGTAGGTGTTTATTTAAGGTATTGACAGGTTAACAGCTTGACTGACAGTCGGAAGTTAATCTAATTTGTTTAAATATCTGTAAAAATTACCTGTGGAATATAACTTGAGACCCTTTTTTATATATAATTTTTAACTGCGCAGTAATCTTTAATAAGTTAGGAAAGTATTCTGCGTAAACTAATGTTTTATTGGAATTTAGGCTTTTCTGTAATTACCGCTCTTCTTTTCTTATAATATCGTGTATGGACATCCGTATTAACAAAAATTGGCACGTTTATATAAACACACAAAAAATCTTTATAAAATATTGGTAATTGATCTATTGGAGTAAGATTTTCCATTTATGATTGATAAATATAGTTTGTACTTAATTATACTTAAATAATAATTGTACTTAACTTATACACTTTTAAATTTCTGTATTAATTTGTACAAACGCTACAAATTAATACAGAAATTTAAAAGATCTAAAATTTTATAAATTATTCTAATAAAAAAAATTATGACAATTCTTGTAAAAATTCATTATTCATCGAATTTCTTTTCTTAAAACAATAGTTTTCCATAATATGTTATTCATAAATGCAATTAAAAGCGTTTCTAATTAAATATGTCTTAGTTTTATTGCATTTTTTTAATTTAAGATTCAGAGCAGATTTTGGTGATGGTGGGGGGTTCCTGTTTTATAAAAAAGAAAAAAAGAGAAAAAGAAAATTTCAATAATTAATTCATTTGTGAATAAGTCCTGAAAGTTTCATTAAAATTCAACAATTATTTGATTTTTGAAAATTAATGTTTTTCACCGAAAAAAAAAAAAAAAAAGAAAAAGAAAAAAGACGCTAGAATTTCCTAATCTAAAAGATTTATAACCAAATTTTTGAACGTTCTAAAAAGGATCAAAAAATATAATTTAATAATTAAATAATCCTTTGGTCTTTTCCCTTAATAATAACAAGATTTTCACGATAAAACTTTGGTTTTATTAATTTTGGGGCATGGTATGCTTATTTTTTAAGTGAATCTGTGGAGGTACTAATCCAGTGGTTTTTCACGTATTCCATTAAAAAATCTTTGTTCGGATATTTTTCATATCCACAATCAGCGGAAAAAGGCAATTTGACACAAACAACAATTTTTGAACGAGGCCCTTTATACAGAAAGCTTAAAAGATTTTTCTTCTTTAGATGTAAAAATTATCTATCAGATCTGCTATCTTCTGGAATATCTGCCCAATGTGTATTAAATAGCAAATGTTGTAGAAGGGTTTGCAAGAATTTTCTTTATCCTACGACCAAAATGCCTTTGACATATTCAACAGAATATAAACAAATGTATATAGACAGACAGACAAATAGATAAGAGAAATAAACAGTAGGAAAAGATTGTCACACATTTGAAGAGACATGAAAACCTTTTCATTATCAGATCTGTTATATACTGTTGTGTCATAAGACCATTGCTGTAATGAAAAAACAAAGCAAATTATCTTTTTTATGTTTACGATACATTTTTCTTTTCGTGATTCAAAATGGTGTTTACTGTTTATGTCATCTGACATTCTAAAAATTAAGCATTTAATTATTGCATGCATTATTCGAACTTGAGTCGTAGAGGATAAATATTTGAGAACAGAAAAACGGATCATTGAAAATGCTATACGTGAAGACCTTAGTTTTAGTAACATATGTCTCTCTGACAGAGTTTGTCTGTTAAATCAAATGGAGTTTGTCCGATTTGTTTCGTATTGTTTACCCAGTAAATATTTTATGAATCTATCAAATGTTTTGTTTTTCTTTCTTTAAATGCCAACGAAAAAAAAATTCAAATCATTTTGAATGTAAGGTTATAAATGTTAATGTGCACATGGAAGTTTAAGTTTGAAACTGGAGTCAGCGAAGGTGCGTACTTTGGTGTTTTTCTAACGTTTCTTTGCGTTCAAATGTCCGATTACAGTCGACGAACAATGCAAACATACACACACACACACATACACGCACACACACACACACACACTTTCATTTTCTGACAAGGAATCCTAATTTGTAAAAGTTGCAGACAAGTGACTGAAGTCTCCCCCCCACCCCACCAGACGGCATCTCGTCCTTGCATTGAGAAGGGAAGGGTCAGGGGTTTACCACATTGTTTCATAATTTGTTTCAGTTTATTGCCTGTTTTTACGAAATTAATACTGAAACAATGTGGCTTACGTACGATATAGCTGAAAGATAAATAATTATAAAATGAGTTGAATTTCTATAACAATAAAGTTGCAGTAAAAAAAAAATAAATAAACATGAAACCGTTGAACGGGATTCACGTTTAATCACGCCAATGTAGATTTTGTTCCAAGTAGAATTATTTTTCTGATGACGTTGGTTCATAGGTAAAACATGTGAAAATAGTTTTCAAAAATTTCTTAACATTTATTATATATATATATATATATATATATATATATATATATATATATATATATATATATATATATAGTGTAACCCGGATATAAGAGAGTTGTCGGGACCGGAGAAGAAGTCTCTTATATCCGGGTTTCTCTTATATCCGTATTTGGTCTATTTTGTTTAGGTAACACAGGCTCTAATTTGGAACCAGAGAAAATCTCTCTTATATCCGGGTTTCTCTTATATCCTGGGTCTCTTATATCCGGGTTACACTGTATATATATATATATATATATAATGGATTTTATTTTTAATCTGATATTAGGGAGAGCGGATGTTCTTTATTAAGTCTAGTAGCCGCAATTCACACTTCTAAAAAATAAACAAACAAAACAAAACAAAAAAAACAGGCGTCTAGTCAAACATGGGTGTCCACTAAAATAAATTTTAGAGTAATAATAAATATGATTGATAGATAGATTTCACGGCCTGACGAAGAAATCCTTAAAAAAAATGGTTGTTTGCCAAGTGGGCCGAGCTTACCTTCACTCCATCGTACGCATGATTGCTGTAATTAACGTCAAGTGATTTAGATATTTTTTTTTGTTTTATCTGAGAAAATGTCTTATTTTTAAACTATTCAATAAGTACGAACTTTTGTGACCCCCCCCGCCAAAAAAATTGTTAGTTTTGGGCTTTATTTACAATAAAGCGTTATCACTTTTACACTGTAATTAAAAGCCCAAAAGCAAAAGCCAAGTCAAATTATCTGCATCTCTTTCTTAAACAACGCTATTCTCTCCCACAGAGAAGAACTTATTTATTCTGTCCATCTAAATTATAGATATTTATTTATAAAACCCAAACTGATAGTAACACAAGAATACAAAAGAAAAGCGTCAAGAATTGAGATTATTCAAAATAGTTTGCATCACAGCATATTACTAATCTCTACACCATGACATGAGTTGTTTTTTTTAAGCTGTTAGGTGCATACAGGTAAATTAGCTTTGCAGAAAGCTCACATTATTATAATATAAAGACACTCTCAACTCAACTATTGTGTTGTACGTGTACGTCACACTCGATATCCACAAATAAAAACCATGTGTAATGTAATAAATACTTTTTTCGGATTTATTTTATTTATTTTTTCTTTGATACAGTTTTTTGTTTTCGGATTCGGGTAAAGTTAATTCTGATCTTAAAAATATAATTAAATTATTGCCAAGAAAATTATCGAAAAATGGTCGGCGAATTTGAAGGAAAAGGTACATTCGGTGAATTGTAGTGGGCTTGTGTTATGGTCGACTAACAACATAAAATGGCCGATTCCACTCACATCTTTAGAGTCGTATCGTTCTTCTAGCAGAAAACAAGCAAGAAACGAAATGAAATCATATCTAAATAAAGAGAAACGTATACAAGAAAGCAAAAACGATTGAAAATGGTAAGAGATATGTTATCTCGACTTAAAAAATGTAATTTCTTATGTTAATTGACAATTATATTAACGAAGTTGAAGAATGCGAAGAAAGTTTCAAGAGAACGTTATGTTTTTTCCCGTTGTCGGCGTTGATGGTTTGTATATATAGACAACACACGTTGACTTACTCATTATTTTCAATCTTTGGACAATTCAATAAAATGAAAAGAAATCGTTATTCCGATATAACCTTGGTAGCCAATTGGGATTAAATTGGAAAAAAGTTTGCGAACAACACAAGAAGTCGATAGAATTGTAAATTTTATGACGATTTAGATACGAGTTATCTGCCAAAAAACATTAAGCCAGAAAATGTAAATATTAAAAAAAAAAAAGATTCCAGATTCAAATTCCTAAATTATGGTCAGATCTCAAATATATATCTTTGTCCATAAGGTTAAGGATTTCTCTGGCTATCTAATAAAAAAGGATTTCTCTGGCTATCTAATAAAAAAGGATTTCTCTGGCTATCTAATAAAAAAGGATTTCTCTGGCTATCTAATAAAAAAGATTGTTTTGGCAAAATACTTTCGACTAGAGACTGTTTATAGAAGATATATATTTTTCTTGGCAAGCGATTTTTGTAATTGTCATGCTGCATATCGAATGATAGAGCATTAACAAGAAAAACAACAACAAAAAAGTCAACCACAACAACAACAAAACAACAATAATAAATAAATAAATCACATGAGGTAGCTTCAAAGATTCGCTAAAAATGAGCATACCAAGATAAAAAAACTGCCCAAAACTTTATGCCAAAAGACCAAAAGATTTTTTTTTTCATTATTTAATTGCTTTTGTTAATCCTTTTAAAACCTTTGACATTTTGGTTTAAAATATTTTTTCGTGCATCTGTGGTGGTGGTGGTGGTTGGTGGTGGTGGAAGGGAGGGGGTAAAAGATTATTATAGGAAATTTGAGAATTTTTTTGCAGTGAAAAACATTTGTTTAAAAAAATAATTTGAATAATTTATAGAGTTTTAACACTTTTAAAATGCTGTATTAATTTGTAACGGTTAGGTGACATTGTTATTAAGTAAAAACTATATTTGTCAATCAAAAATGGAAAAGCTTATTACAATTCAGTGATCTACCAGTATTTTAAATAAATATATATATATATATATATATATATATATATATATATATATATAATGTAAAGAATTTTATGTAAATAAATTTATTGTTAATTTTAATACATTTCCTCAACAAGCACCTTCGTAAGTAAAACTATAAAGCCTAAAAATTAAATAAAACATTAGATTACTTAGAATATTTTTATTTTTTTTTAAAAAGATTACTGGATTTTAAACATGGATATATATATATATATATATATATATATATATATATATATATATATATATATATATATATATATATAAAGGCGTTAACATTGTATTCATCATGTAATTTTTTTTTACAGCTATGTACTTTTTTATTTAAAATATCAAACATTAAGCTATCGATAAATCTGCCAAATCCTCATAAAAACATTCACCTGCGTGTTGTGATATTTTAAACGTACGTAATATCTGTTTTAATTCTGATTGATTAAACAATAAATCACCTAATCTTGCTCAAGTAAAGTTTAAGAAAAGTGTATTTTATTTTTGAAATATATTTTTAATTAAGAGAATGATGTGTTGACAGATTTGTCAATATGATAGATTTTAGCGATTTAAAAAAAACATTCCAATTAATTTAAATTCGGTTTGATATACAGAAAAGTATTTTGTCCATTGGAAATATTAATTTAATAAACTTGGAATCAAAGCTAAAATAAGTTTCAATAAATGCTTACTTATCTCTTCGGAGTTCCTCATTTTTTAGAAATTTAAAAATAAATTAAAACTATTTTTTCTCCTAATGAACAGATTTCAGGATCTGCGAAACTCCAAATAGAAATAAGTAAACATTTATTTATTTATATTTTATTATATTTTATTATTATTATTATTATTATATGAGAGATTCAACAATGTAACTCTGGGTACAAATACATGATGCCCAACATACCTGTCATGGTACTCAGTTTGATAAGAGCACAACAGTCATATGTATCACAGCCAAACTTACGCAATTATCATTATTATTTCCATTTCATTATTATTATCATTATTATTCCTTTGATTTCCGTTATATACACATTTACTTCCGGGTCCCAACCAGAGACCTAAGGTTAGAAATGGCATTATGACATTTTCCACTGAGTTTTTTTTTTCTAAAACCAATATAAAAAAATAAAAAAAGGGCTAAGATTACACATATTTTACATAGATAAAGCCCTTCGTAAAGTGTGATTTGTATTTGTGAGTCCCTTCAATGAGAGCAGTCAATTCGTGGGCTCCAATTACAACTGTTACAACTGGAATTATGGATGTCCTCATGTGCCACATTTTTTAGAATTCCACTTCAAGATCCCTGTATTTTGATAGTTTTTTTTTAAAGATTTTCAAAGATGCATCACAGTCTGCAGGGATTGCCATGTCATTAAGAAAACACATTCTGTTTTTGTTTTGATCAAAGGATCACGATGTCTGGACGATTAGCTTTGATTGTTCTCTCTGTGTGTATTGTAAAGTCCCATAAAATTGTTGCAGGTTCTATCTCTGGAATCGGTCCTGGGTGATGTTCATACCAATTTCTTGCAGTTTTCTTTCGGTATAAGTTACAGATTTTCCAGTGCAGATATTGACCATGCTGAGATTTTAGATTCAGTGAGTGCCAATACAGCCTGATACAAGACTGTCAATTGTTTCTGGGTATTCATCACAGAATCTGCATTTTAGGCTAACACAATTTTATTATTTACACTATTTAGATTGTTTGCACTGTGGTCCTCATCTTTGTTGCCATATTCACGGCGTTTCGGCCGTTGTACTCTCCATCCTTCTTCAGGTGATTGGAATTTCAAACTGAACCCTTTATTTCGTCCACTGGGGAAGATTATTCTAGTTCCACGTGTCATACCTTTTCAGGATATCTCAGTTTTAGTTAATTTCCTTTAATAACTCAACTCTTCAAGTTTTTGTTCACCACTTCTTTGGTTAGGTAACTCACAACTCTTTGGGTCAAGTCACTGGATGACTTCAATCAATGCTTTTATCTATTCAAGGACACATGGCCGAAACGTTGTGAATATGTCAACAAAGATGAGGACAAAAGTCCGAATAATGTAAATAGTGTAAATAGTTACAATATCTCATCTCAGAAATATAAACAGATATAGAAGAAGGCCGGAGCGTACAACGGTCGAAACGTTGTGAATATGGCAACGAAGATGAGGACAACAGTCCGAACAATGTAAATAATGTAAATAATTACAATACCTCATCTCAGAAATATAGACAGATATAGAAGAAGGCCGGAGCGTACAACGGTCTAAACGTTGTGAATATGGCAACGAAGATGAGGACAACAGTCCTAACAATGTAAATAGTGTAAATAATTACAATACCTCATCTCAGAAATATAGACAATTTTTTATTATTATTATTTTGGTGTTATCATTTTTGGTAAAAATTCTGTTCTTGAATCATGGTGTCAACAAAACACCTCACAATTCGAAAAATCATCGCAGAGAAAATAAATAAATTATTATTATTATTATTATTATTATTATCATCATATCATAGCTCATATCTCTGACATTGGACTCATGTATTTTACATCTTTGAATATTCATAATCACCGAGCTTAACTTAGTTTGGCACAAGGCTACGACAGTGAGCCAACTAACCAACGAGAATTAAATTCGCTAGCAAATGAGTTGTGAGATTAACGAGCTAGTCATTCCTCTAAGGCAAGCGTCTTAATTCTTGTGTTTTCATCTGTCAGTTTCTCGATGTCAATGAGTCTATTTGGCTGTTTTCAAGCGTTAGTGTGAGACAAAGTTTCGAATACTGGTTTACAAATCGATTGCCTCTCCCCATAATAGCACAACACAGTCTTTCTGCTTTATTCCATTACATTCATTTACTTTCAAAATTTGATATAACTACTTTGTAGCAATATTTCGCAATCTGTTTGCGTCATTCAGTCTGTATATCCAATTTGTTCATTTCTGAAGATAGCAATTAGGAGTTCGATCCTTACCAGATATAACATACAGTTTAACTTCATCTCAGCCTAACAATTGTACTTCACTAAGTTATTATTCTTGTTGCATATTAAGGATTGAGATGTTGACTATTTCGCACTTTATTTGGCGTATTTCCATTTTCTTTATACCAATGTCTTCTGAGAAGATATGCTTTATTTTAATTACAAAATTCGCCTTTTACAGAAATTGCATATATTATAATTATGAAATTATATATAACCAAATATTTATTTAAAAATATCCAGGGTGTACAAAATTGTCCAAATATTTATAATTATCCATCCACAAAAAAAAAAAAATATCAAATTGAGTTTCTTTTTTCCAGGTTTTCAGATAAGACATTTAGCCATCTTGACACCATTTGTCGTAAGAATCACTGAAAAAAACCTTTTGAGTTATTCAGCTAGAAAGAGAACAGGTTAAAATCGTTTTGTGTCAGACCCACTGTCTTCCCAACTGAGCAATGGTGAGAGGAAAAAGATCATTCAGGCCTTCAGTAATGGTACCAACATTCATACTCTGACTTACATCTTTAAAGTCCATTCAAGAACCATCAAGAGAATGGTGAATAGTTTTAAAAAAAAGAGGGAACAGTAGAGAGGAAAACTGGAACAGGGGGGGGTCCCAACAGGAAGAGGGATCATCATTTTAACTTAGAGCTCAATTAGAAAAGATCTGACTCCATTCATAAGACGTTTGGCATGTGAGAGAGAGTTTCAGCTATGACAGTCCAAAGAGCAGTGAAAAAAGACTTGAAAATGAAATCGTACATGAAACCTGTGAGGCACCTTGTTACTCCAGGACAGAAAGTTAGAAGGTTAGAGAGGGCGAAGATCATCTTGAATAAGTTGGAAAAATCCTGGAATATATATATATATATATATATATATATATATATATATATATATATATATATATTATATATTTTAATCAAATGTGTGTTTATTGAATTTTCATTCAATCTTTATGCTATGATTAATTAATGATGAACAAAAAATTTTCATTTATGATCGTTTCCATCAAAATTTCTTCATGTTACTTCTTTTTGAGAGATAATTATACATTCTTATTGCTCAAAAGTAGAGTCCAATAGTTTTATAAAAACCTCAAAGAGAATTCCAGTAAGATATCTTTTAATCATTTCTAAGATACAACGGTTCAAAGTTTAATCTAACAATTGGAGAATTTTGCTGTTTGTCCACAATTTATACTACCATATTTTATATATATATATATATATATATATATATATATATAAATATTTATTTTCAGAAATGAGAATAAAAATTTCCTAAGATTTTAAATTAATGATGAAATCAAACATTTAATTAAAATGTTTGATTTTGATTTTTTGTTTCAGTGAGGAAAAAAAAAATTTATGCATTAACAAAAATGTATGTCTGAAAAATATATAAAAACCTACATCGTAAGATATCAAAAATCATTTCGAAGAGGTTCTGAGATTAAGCATTAATAGTATATTCAGATTATATATTTTTGCCATTTTCTTTTGGAATCTTGATCTGTTGTATCTAAACAATTGTTAAAATATAATTTGTTAATACTCAAAATATAAACATTTTATAAGGTTTACTGTCCCGTCAGGATATATGAGAATGCATTTATGCTATTTTTATTTTAAAAAATTTAAATATGAAATCAGTTAATTTGAGCCCAGAAAAAACAAAACACATTTCAAATTTTTATATTTTTTATTAAGTTATTTAATCCTAAATGTTTCCACATTAAATATAAATTTTTTAAATTTATTTTGCATTAATTTTTTTTTTTTATAAAAAAAAAATAAAAAAAAATTTTTCGTTTTAAAATATTTTTGTAATTTGATGTGATGATTAAATTCAAAGTGAAAAAATGGGGCAAAATCAAACGGAGATAAAAAATAAATAAAAAAAAAATGAAACAATTTAAATTAATTTTACCTGAAAACCAATAATGGACTTATTGCTTTTGAACCAAAGGTTGTGTGTTAATAATAAAAAATTGGACTAGATTATCCAACATTTTTGGGTCGATTTAACATTTTAAGTTTTTTTTAACTGAGGTAAAAACTATTTAGAAAAATGAAAATTTTTATCAAATTTATATCTTTTAAACCCTGTTTTGAAAGCTTTCAATTTGAAAAACACGATTACAAAGGCATTTTTATCCATGAATATAAATAATTTTTTAAAAAATATCCAACATTCTTTATATATATATATATATAATAAATAATATATATATAAATACATTGTGTGTGTGTGTGTGTGTGTGTGTGTTGTGTGTAAAAAATGTTTAATATGGACAATATAAATTTTAAATTATTTCAATGAAATTAACAAAACTTCGTTTTTTTTTTGGCAGGTATTGTTTCTTTTCTATGAAAACAATTTTATTTTTATTTTTTTCAGATTACAAAAAAATTTCAGACTAAATTGTTTATTAATGGAGAATATTCAATCGAGAGAAAAAAATATTGAAAATAATGTTTTTTTTGAAATGAAATTTTGAATGAAAAAAAAAAAAAAAAAAAGAAAAAACAAAAAAAAAAAAAAATATAATCAAATTCAACAAATAAACAATAAAATTTGAATTTTTCCCATTTCTAAATTTTATTATGGACTTGATCTAGAAAAATAACTGTTACAATTTGAAACGCCGAAAATTTTTATATATATATATATATATATTTAAGATATATATATAATTTTAGTTAAAATTTATTTTTTAAAAAATATTTTTAAAAAATTTACAATCAATTAAAACAAATTTTAAATTTTCTTTTTATAATTTTTTTTGCTCAAAATTTTTTTTCAGATACAATAATTTTTGTATAAGTTTATTATAAACTTTTTTAAATTTGTTTAAAAAATTTTTGGAAAAATTTGTTCAGAACTTTTTGATGTCTTAACTGAAGTTCTTGATGGTTTAGAAACAAAGTTTTCTTCATGTTTGAATTTATGAAATGAAACTGTCGCGTTAAAATATTTAAAAATAAAATTTAAAAATTTTTTAAAGAATGAATATTATATATATATATTTAATTAATATATATATATATAATATATATATATTTATATATTTAAAAACACATATATATATAGGTTTTAATAATAAAATATTTTGGGTAGGTAATATGATAAATCATGAAACATTTGTTTAAATTATTATTCTAGTGAAAAAAATAAAATGGATGCCTTAGTATCTGAAATGAATTTTTCATCCGTCGAATTTCTTCAGATAAATGAAATAAACTTCAAAATTTTTAAAAAACACCATTGGTTTTTTTTTTTTAAAGTGTTCATTTTTTCAATTGCCCTTCAATGCCAAAAAAATTTCCATCATATTGCCATTTTATTCTTGTATATATGCACAAAAATTATGACATTGTCAGATGTTTATAAACTTTTATTTTTATATATATGAATATATTTTTCAGCATTTTTACTGCATGCTGGCCGTTTTTCTCATAAGAAATTTCATCAGCTATTTTCAATTCATTTAAAACTATTTTCAATATATACCAATCATATTTTCGAGGTTAATAATATATGTTATAGAGAAGAGTTAAGAAAATTGGAGATAATGCATTGGAACAAATTGGGGAATTTGAAATTCACTTTCCGATCAAAAACATTCCAATTTTAAACGCGGCATTGCAGTTCATTTAAAAGCAATGTATAAATTTAGTATGTATTTATTAAAAAAGAAAGAAAATATTGACTGATAAATTCAAAAAATTTTCAGTGGCACATGGAATGAACCAATGACTAGGAAATTGAGACTGAATAATTTTAATTTATATATATATATAAATTTGAAATTAATGCAAGGTCAAAAACAAACGAATCTTGTCTTTACTTGATTTAATTCAGCGTAATCTTTTTATGAATTATCAACACAAATATATTTTTTATTATATATAGATTAAACGCTTTGTAACAAGGATATATATATATATTTAAATTACATGTTAAGCCTGAATACAAAAAAATAAAATATATTTAAAATAATATATATTATAGCAAATATGGGTATAACTAAAAAAATTTTTTTTAAAGTAAAAATATATATATATTTATTAACAAATAAAAAAAAAATCCTTAGAATTTAAATATATATATATATATATATATATATATATTGTATTTATCTTTTCAATTTATAAGATATATATAGGAATCATATATATATATAAAAATATATATTATATAAAAATTTAATGTATATAAAAATGGTGAAAAATTTCAATATATATAAATTATAAAGATGCATTAACCTGCCAATATATATGATATGTTATGATCCTTGTTTTGAAAATTAGAAACTTTATTACAAAAAGAATTTTTAAAAAAAAAAACATTTTCGACTAAACGGAAACCTTCAGGCAAAAATTATTTTTTTTTTGGTAAAATTCAAGGTATAAAATCCAAGAAAAAAAATATATATTAAATATGATTTTTCTCATTTTTAAATTGATATTGATAGATGAAAAACATCGTTGTTGTTTTTTTTGTATGAATGATTCATTGTTTTAAAATTGAATGATTGCAAAAAAATTTATAAAGAACTGATCGAAATCGACATAATCGCGTTTTCAGGAAAATTAAATTGAGACATTAAAATTTCAATTATTGAACAATTTTTTTCATGTCACGTTAACTTAATAAACTCAAACAATAAAAAACATTTATCGGAATTTAAAAAAAAAAAAATCATTATTAAAATTAAATAAAAAAAACAATTCATTTATAGCGTTTGTTTACTGTTTTTCCACAATTTTCTATACATTGGATGAAAAATGATCAATATCAGGGAGAGAACTATGTGTAAACATAAATATAAAATTGAAAAGAGATAAGATATTTATCTTTTTGATTATAAACGAAACAATCGTCAGGACTGATGATTGCGTTTATTATATAAACAGATATGAGCCCCTGATTAAATTTTTTTTCAAAAAGTTTAAATATATATATATATATATATATATATATCTTATAATGTAAACGAATGAAGAATATATTTCAAATTTTAAAACATTAATTTATAAAAACATGTATTTTCTTTAAGAGTTTGATTTTTTTTAAATTTATTTATAAACTTTTATATTAGAACATGTAAAATTCTAGAAGGAGAAAATTTTTGTTTCGACGTTTTTGCCATTTTCTTTCATTTTCCTTTTATATCCTTTTTTTTCTTTATAAAAAATTTTTTTAAAATTTTTTACATTTTTGATATAAATTAAATTTAGAACAAAACAAAAATGTCTAAAAATGAAGTATATTTTTAAATTTTAATTTTAAATAAAATCATTTTATTAATATCGTTTTTATTAATAAATGACCTGATGATTTAAATTGTAATTTTTATCAAACAAGGAAACAAAATGTACAATTTTGTATAGTATTAAATTATGTGAATATAATGTTACATATATATATAAAATATATATATATAATATCGAACATATATATATTGTTTGTTATCGAACTCCTCCTAGGTTTTTTATTAGGATTCCCCATAACTTCATATATG
>CAHIKZ030001598.1:245000-415000 GCA_903632075.3 Acanthosepion pharaonis
CATTTATATTTATTCTGTTTTCCTTTAAGAAGACAACAGATATTGAATGATTTTTGAAGCGTCAAACCAAACAACTTTTCAGAGATTTCCCTTTCGAGAGTTTTAATAGTGACGAATTTAAATAAACTGTGGTTTCATTATTATTCTTCTCATTGAAAATGTATTCCTCTCATAATTAAATAAACGAAAGCTGATTGGACAACGCCCCCGTGAACTTTCTTGGAGTTGGGAGTACCAAAGTGTCTCCTCAAGTCAGCCTGACAAGAAAACGGAACGAGTGAGAATCATTAGTAGACCGAAACGGATTACCTGGTAGATTTCTAACTAATAATTTATACATTATTCTGGCACAGAACTAGAACAGAAAAAGTCATTTCCTGATAAAGGTTTTCCCAAAAAGATATACGCTTCTGCCTCTATTACAAACAGTAAAGAGACACAAATAATGTTTCCATAGATTACTAAAACAGATCGGGTTTTAAATTAATTGCGTGCGGTGTTTACATAAAAAAAATGTTTTTCTTTTTAAAATTACAGAATTAAAAACGTTTCCATGTGTGGATGCATTTTGAGAACAAGGAAAACAAAAACAAACCCCAAATCAAAATACATAACAAAATAGCTGTGATAATTATATTTTGTCGCGTTTTCAGTTGTCATATAGTACATTTCTACAGACCACTATTTTAACAACTAAATGTGTTTATATATATATATGTATATTTAGGCATCATATTTTTATGAAAACAGGTTTGGTTATTAGTTTTTGTTGATTTCAAATTTGCGGATTAATATATAGCGAAGGTATGTGTATATTTATAATAAATAGATATATGCAATTCCTAATATATATATATATATATATATATATATATATATATATATATAATACACATGTACCTATATATACACATATACCTATTATATATATTAAATACACATACACACATATATATATATAAAAACAATAATGTAACTTACTATATATATATTTAAATACAAATATTTACTGTATATATATATGTATACACATATAAAAATACACATACTTAAAATATATACATACACATATATAAATATACACATACTTACAATATATACATATATACATACACACATATATATAAATATACACATACTTACAATATATACATATATGTTACAATATATATATATATATATATATATATATATATATATATATATATATATATATATATATATATATATATCATATATTTATATAATTAAACACACATACACCTACTATACTTTGTACTCACATATGTATATGTATAAATTCTACAATCAGAAATTAATATATATATATATATAGGTACAATATACTCTACGCTATATGTATATATAAATACACATAGACCTAAACTATATATATATATATATATATATATAAACAAATACACACCTACGCTATATATATATATATATAAATACACACCTACCTACGCTATATATATAAAAAAATACACACATAATATACTTTCTATATATATTAATACCTAAATATAGATAAAAATTAGTTAAATATATATATACTTACGCTATATATATATATTAATAAAACACACATACCTAAATTATATATATATAAATAAATAAATACACACATACCTATTATATATATATAAATAAATAAATACACACATACCTACGCTATATATATATAAATAAATAAATACATAAATACCTGTTTTCTCTCATTATATATATATATATATATAAATACACACACCTACACTATATATATATATAATAGAACACACACATACCTAATTTTTATATATATTAATGCATAAATACAGGGGACTTTATCAATATATATATATATATATATATAAATACACACAGAAATACACACACATATATATATATATATATATATAAAACACACACAAAAACACACACATATATATATATATATATACACAGAAATAGACATTTATATATATATATATATATATATATATATATATATACACACAGAAATACACAATATATATATATATATACACACAGAAATACACACACACACACATATATATATATATATATATATATAAATACACACACAAAATATATATATATATATATATAAATACACATATATATATATATATAAATACACACAGAAATACACACACACACACACACATATATATATATATATATATATATATATATATACATACATGACACACGTTGGAGTAATGGATAGCGGCTCGGATTGAGGAATCGGAGAATAGAGTTCGAATTACATTCATTTACGTGCTAGTCCCCTTGGGAAAGGTATGAATCTTCTTCTCCCTCCAGCTATGGGTAAATAGCAGGACAGACAGGGTTCTATAGTCCTGGATAGCAACTGGTCTACCGCAGAAAACAATGGGAACTTACTGCGGGGAAAGATACATGATCAAAAGATACATGATCGCCTAAGCGTGTATCACACATGATAAAAACACATAAAATGATATATATATATATATATATATATATAAATACACATACACCTATGTATATATATTAATAAATACACATATTATAAATACATATAGCTATATATATATATATATATATATATATATATATATATATAAATACACATATAGCAATGCTATATATATTAATAAGTAGACATACAGCTATACTATACACACACATACTCACATACACACACACACACACTCACCGACACACATGTTATTCACGCAAGTGAATACATGTTTTTATGGTTCAGTGCACTCGTCTATACACAAACGAAAGCATTTCTGGTCTCTTTTCAGAACCAAGCATTCTACTTTCCACGTTATATGAATCACTTCAAATATCTAAATAAAAAAAATAGAAAAAATTTAAAAAAAAAGATTTTCAGAAATTTCTCCAAAAAAATACAAAATGTAAACATACACACACAACACATTATGTGTACATATATGAACTAAATACAAACATTGTACCTGGCACAAGGCAACATGTTTGGGTGAGTCAGTAAATAAGGATTGGTCTCCAATTATTTAGTTAACTGACCTTTGCTCCATAACAAGGAAACCGAGCAATATAAAACTTAATTTGGTACGACACAAGGAAGGCCACATATGTTAGTCGCCTAATGAGAATCGAATTTCAAACTTACTCCACGGCTTCGGAGAAATGGAGGCCATCTTCAAATACAAATATCAACTTTAAAAGCTGTTATTTTGGTAAATGTCAGTGTATTTTGCTAAATCTTCATTTGTTAACCGCGAGAGGTTAGTAATAATCACACACCAATTTATTTGATCAATCATCAATACATCCATTATGTTAATTGACCAATAAATTTATTCAATAAATCGCTTGTTGTGATTAACATTACTTCTTTGCGTCGTCGTCACCTTTTTTTCTTTTTCTTTTCAATAAATTTGCTTACACATAGAATAGTAAATATAATCGACTTACTTGAGTAATTGTATTTAGCGGTTGGTTGTTAACAGTCGATCTGTTTGACCAAATTTCATTGAGGGCATTTAATCCTCGGGAAGTAACCATAGCATTAACTTGTAGGGGATTTTCCCAAGGTTCCGTTAATAAATTCTGTCCGATGACCGAATTTAGCAGAGAGCTGCTCATGGTATTGACGGCTTGCGAGGATGCTTGATTAGCCGACCAGGAGTCATTATACAAAGACTGGCTATTTGGTGTTACACCTTGGTTGGAATCGGCTAGATAAACAGTAAGTAATTGCGTCGCCGGGTAAGCCGTGGGGCCAGTATTATCCAGGGTAGCCAGGGAAGTCATAACGTTTTTCATAGGCAACTGCGAAGGAAGGAGAAAGAGTGTTTTGGTCGAGGAATCAGAAAAAAACGTTGAACGAACGAATTACAAGAGGTACGAAAAAAATGAGAGAGAGAAAAAATGGCTTACTTGTTTTGTTTTTTAATGTGACGGCTTCCGTCGTGCGAAAAAAAGGTTCCCCTTTAATTAGACGGGGATTAAACTCTTGCTTGACAAAAGTCCGGCTGAATATTTCTGCTGCTAATTAATAATAATTTCCTCTCTTTTATGCCTTCGTTGTCTTGACTGTTTTTCTTTCGAACTATCTGTCTAGTTCATGGTTCTCCTTCCCCCCCAAGTTGGTTAGACTACCTGCAACAGTAGCCTTCTTTTGAGAAGTGCCAACGAGTCATCCCCTGAGACATTGGTGTGGTGGGGGACGGGACAAGCAGTCGGCAAGCTAGGAAGGTGTAAGTACGCTTCAAGAGATTGTGGAGGCAACGAAAAAGAGGAATAAGAAACGAAAGAAGAGAAGACAAAGAGGAAGGTTACTTACAGCGACGCTAAAACTTTTGAGCCAATCAGATTCGAGAAGTTAATCTGAAGACCAGCTACAGAGCGTGCACGAGAATAGCGAGACTTCGCGAGATTTTGGCAGAAGAAAATGTTCTCTGATTGAGAAGGCCAAAATGAACGTGATTACACACACACAACACACACACACACACACACACACACACACACACACACACACACACACACACACACACACACATACATATCTTTGCTAAGCGGAGGAGTTGTAAAAATAAATAAATAACAAAAAAAAAAAAAATAATTAAGGAACGTAACAGGGTGTAAAAAGTTAACGAGCTGGTCTACTCCAAGATCGTCAATTAGTTAAGAAATCTGGGGTTTTTTTTTGGTTTTTTTTTTGGCTTCTTTATCATTTCTTTTTAATAATGAGAATAATAATGATAATAATAATGATAGTAATAATAATAATAATGCGGAGACAACTTGTGCATGTTGGAGACGATGAATAAGCATTTCGGACTTCAACATGTCGTTCTCGTCGCCATGTCACTCTACCCCAATGCTAAACTTGTATGCGTACTTATAAATCCCGTAATTTTCAAAAGTATAATCTGATTTTTATAAATAACGAAATAAAGAGAGAAAGTTACTAAATCACACAGTAAGGATCGAACTCTATACGGGATTGAGGACATACATTTAAATAAACAATATGAAAAAACGAACAAAATAAAATAGTGAGTAAAGTCAATATATGAATGAGAATTATATGAAGAAAAAAAAAGGAAAGACGGAAAGAAAGAAAGAAAGAAAGAAAGAAAGAAAGAAAGAAAGAGATCAAGTTCTTTCTTTTCTTCTTCTTAGCAGAGGTCGTTCCTATGGCAACCATAAGTGAAGATCATTGAGTCTGAAAAGGAGGAAGGGGCAAGAAGTCGAAATACGGTGGGGTAGGGTGGCTGCGTATGGGGTGGAGGAGGACGTTTCCTGCAGCCACAGTTGAAAATAAAGCAACCAAAACTCAGTATGAAGTGCAACACATTGTTTGTCAAGTAAAGAAAAATAAAAATGCTTTTGGGCAACTTGAGCCGATCTAATCGCGGACCGTCATCAGTTGACCATCTAAAAAGAGCGGATCGTGGATTTCTTGTTCTAACTTTCAATGTAAAAACGGCGACGGTCGTTATCACAGTCAATCCATGCCGAAATGGTTGAGTTGATTTTACATAACTGGAAGGATTACTCTCCAAAAATAATTTAATCCTATATGCTATCATCATTTTTTTAGAAGGGACTCATCACTGTCATGTCATAATGGCTTAATAAGAAGAGATCTCAATAAGATTGAAGGTTTTTCTCTTTTTTTCTGTATCTTGTACCCTGTATCTTGTAATACTGTCTGTTTTATGTTATTTGAAGAGAAAATAAACATCGCTAAATACACTCCTTCATCTTAGCGATTCCATAAATGATAAGGTATAATTTCTCAACGATCTATTTGGACCAACCAACCATAAAGAAATAAACTATGAAGGATTTTACTTGAAGGTGTATCATTGCTAAATATTATTAAATATTTGGACTAATATTTCGTTCATTTTAATTACTGTTGCTTTTTATCGCAACTCTCAAATCCTCATTCTGTGTTAAATCAGCGAATGGTTGGTTCAGAAAGTAAGAATAAACTTCCAGGAAGCCTCGAACTCGCATCTCTTATTCTTGTTAGAACCCCATTTCGTGACAGATACCCTACTGAGATTTATCTAGTTATCTATATAGGTATATTCTCTACTTCTCCTAAAGCCGATAGCATCTTGTAACAATATTCAAATTTGTTAGATGAAGCAGTGCCATTTACTTATTTATTTGACTAATCTTTCTTTCATCTTCATTTCTTTTGCTTCTTATCGCTAACGATCGTAGAATGACGATCTGGGATATGTAAGAAAAAATAACAGAAATTAAGATAAAAGAAATATTAGTTAAAATGTTAATAATCAAAATATTCTAGTGTTGTTGTTGTTGGGGGCATAATACAGGAGAACATAAATCCCAGATGTCGACACTTACGGTCCGTACATAAAAAAACGACCATCTGTGATATTTCATCTGGTTCCAAATGGAATATGCTATTAATATGCAATGGTGATTTTTTATATTATTTTTCTTTTAAAATTATTATGTATAAAATTTGGAAAAAAAAACCTTTTGTTTATATATCATTGGAGATACGTCATCAGATGTGCATTGAAAAACAGTCAACCTGATAACATACTGGATGGCAAATATATAAATGTATGGGGATTACCCCCATTTGGTCTGCCATGACGCCCACATGGTGGAGATATTTTAGGACTATAAAAGTTTGAGGTCAAAATCTCACCGACGGAATACGAAGGGAATGAAGGTAGTTCGCTACAAGGTGCGTACCACGGTGTGTCTTTGCTGTAAAAGGTGGTAGAACTAAAGAATGTAGTTCGTTTGAACAGTTTCCATGGAAACAGCGACACAGTAGCGAGAGGCTTGTCACGTTTTGTCTGTGAGAAAGGGGTTGAAAATGGAAAATAATTTATCACTCACAATGACGTGGAGACAATTTTGGGGTTCTATCGCGACTGGAATGTGAAGACTGGGCGATTGTCAAAATAACCCAGTACCACATTAAGTTGGAATTCTTAGTGAAAAGACCTTTATGTCAGTGATCAGACCTTTATGTCAGTGATAAGACCCTTATACCAGTAGTAACAAGACATTTATACCAGTAGTAACAAGATCTTTATGCCAGTGATAAGATCCTTACCAAGAGCTGTTGTTATCAAAGAATGTGTAAGATTGTCACCTTTCCAATATAGCCTCACCTAGAATTCGAACTTGTGGATTCCGTATTGATAGCAACGGTTCCAATTCTGCGAAACCCGGCAAATTATCTTATCCAGCAATTGTTTCGTCACCCTTAGTTATTTGCTAATCTTAGTCCGGCGCAAGGCCAAAACGGAGCAGTATTAAGTGTAAACTGATCTCATCTTTCAGCCAGTTTAGTCAACGCTTTGCTGGGTGTCTGAAATACATACAATAAATCTACAAGCGTTGTTTATATTTTCTACTGCGTAGTACAAATAGAATCAAGCAGAATTTAAAGTTCTGTTCAAATGTACTTAGTGTACGTTCACTCTGTGATAGTATTCAGTAATAATGTTCATTAGTCATGACTACTATGTTTTTGTTAAATATAAAGCAGCGATTAGGGAGTCATTTGCATGAAACGTCTACCAAAGCGAAGGATTATTGTTTTGTTAAATTACTATGAATCCCTGTGATCCATGAATACATTCCACAGAGTAAGGACTGAAAGAACGACTTAATTTGGATCAGCACAATCTAATGATGCATTGCAGTTAATAAACAGTGAAACCTGAAATTTCTATTTGCTCCACACCCAACTTACAATTCCGACTTGGTACATTAGATTTTTGGTTGTCTTCAAAATTGAAAGAGGCAATAAATGATAATTTTGCATTCGAAGCTTAAAGTAGTGTGGGAAAATTAGCGACTCCCCATATGTGTCGTGAAAGATGAACAAAAAACAATTTAAAAAGCATACTTTATATAACTAATACAGTATATACAACGAGAATTGGAATTGCTAAATATATTCCTTTATCAGTTAATGTCATGACATCGGGGACGAAGTCCAAATACATGTATCTGTTTAAAATTGATTGAAACACTTATCTGCTGTTGATCATATTATTCTTCCGTTGCCCGCATGATGTTTTATTCAAGCTTGCTCGTGGCCAGCATCACCAAAACGCGTCCATTCACCTCGGTGGTCATTAAACCCCTTACCTTTGGCACCTAAAATCCCTTTGGCACCTAAAATCCCTTTGGTACCTAAAATCCCTTTGGGTCTTACCCATTATTATCAGATAAATGGACACATCTCCCTATCAGGGATGGCTTATCAAACAAGGGGAGATAATCTATATTTTTCATAGTTGCTCGTTTCGACGAGCTAGAATAATGAAACTGGTATGAAATTAAAAGTAAATTTATTTCTCTGTAAAATTACGAAAGTTGATTGATAAATAAGATTTTCAACAATATAAATTTTAGTTTAGATAAAATAATGAAACTGCTGTCAAAATGATGTAAATTTATTATCTTTCAAAATTACGTAAGTTGATTGATAAGTAAGATTTTCAAACCTATAAATCAATTTTCACACCAGATAGAATAATGAAACTGGTATCAACGTGAAGTAAATTTATTTCTCTACAAAATTTCAGTTTTAGTCTTCAACATAATTATTTCATGCTACACATTTTCTAACATAACTTGTTTGATAAGACCAATCCTTAAGCGTTCGTAATTTTGAAAATAAATAAATTAAATTTACTTCATTTTCATACCAGTATCATTATTTTCTCCGGTCTGAATCTTATTTTATAGGATTATCAATCAACCCTCATCATGTTGAAAAGAAATGAATTTACTTTATTTTAATGCCAATTTAATTCTATCTGGTAAAACGTGTTTTATAAAAAACTTACTTGTTTATCTTACTTATCACTCAACCTTTAAGCTGAAATGTGTTCGAACCCAGATAAAAGCCAAGATTTCGATACCTGTTTATCAAAGGAGGCCTTGTCGATTTGGAAGAAATATTTGGGCGGGATGACTGTAACGGAACCGATTGCAGTAAACCTCGACAAAAAATAAAATGAAAAACAAAATAAAACAAAACAAAAGAAGCTTATAAATAAAACATTATATAACTGTAAGTATTTCCAAAAAGGAAATAAGTGGGGTATACCTAAGCTTTAAAATGCATTTTAGAGATAAAAAAATCTTTTATTTTAGTTTTAATTCCAAGTTAATTTCCAATAAACAACACACTTTGCTGAATTTCGAAAGAATATAAATTGACTGGAAAGAGTTTTTTTTTTCGAAACCGCTAAGTATCTTTATTAAAAAAAAAATTCTGAAACTTTATTTGATGACGATTAGCTGATTTATACCTTAATTAATCTGAATTAAAACAAATGTTACTTGCGTTTAGCATAAAATATTGCAGAAAAGCATTTTTAACACGGCGGTAGATGTTTTTAAGAAGGAGTTGACGGATTAATGGCATTTTGAAGTAAGGGGTACATAACTGTAAACATTACTTGACGAATATAACGTGAACGTTTATATATATATATATATATATATATATATATATATATATATATATATAACTACCCAGAAATCTTTAAAATGTAGGAAAATATTCTAAGTAATTTAATATTTTATTGAATTTTAGGTACTTTGGCCTTATAGTGTTACTTACGAAGACGCTTGTTGAGAAAATTACCAATAAGCATTTTTTATTTTACGATTAAGAGCAGATTTTCTGCAACTAAGAGCCCTGATTTCTATATATATCAAAGTGATGATTTAAATTCTCCGATGACTTGTTCTAATAACTAATATAAACATTAAGCAATACAAAAATGAATTTCTCAAAATTTCTTAAAATTAAATAAATAGGGCATAACAGATGTAAAAAAAAGATTTTCTAAAAAAGAAACATTTGTAAAATAATTTAATTCATTTATGAATATGTCCTGAAAATTTCATTAAAACCCTACAATTATCTGATTTTTGTAAGAATTTCCAAATTAAGATTTTTCACCGCAAAAAATGGTCACCTAAAATTTCTTATAATAGTTTATGATCATCTATTGAAGCAAGAAAACAACATTTTTAACCAAAATTTTGAACGTTCTAAAAAGGATCAAAAAATATAATTTAATAATAAAAAAAACCCTTTGGTCTTAATAACAACTAAGATTTTGACAATAAAACGTTGTTTTTATTAAGTTTTGATTTTTGTTTTCATCATGGTATGCTCAGTTTTAATAAATACTTGTATCGATAGAATTTACCACCTAAACTGTTGTGCAATTCATTGTTAACAAATCAGTCACGCAGATCATTAATACAGAAGTGAGTTAGATTCTTACTGTTGACTTTTGCTAATTTAATAAATGACTACGTCAGTAGAACTTTGTTTGTCTTTTAACAACGTAATTACATCCATCGAGGGACGAATTGACGATGCAAGAGAACTGGTATGCAAAACAATAACAACAAGAATCCATGTTGTAAGAAGGGAAAGGGGACAATTCTAAGAAAAATGCAGAACAAAAACATAATTCGCCATATGCATTTTCCAGTCGTCAGTTTAAAACTGACGCCTTCTTTTTTTCCATTTACTGTGACGTCCGTATTTTCTTGATTTTAGGTGGAAATTTTGAAATATTCCGACATATTTCAGTGAAATTTCCATTTTCAGAATTAGAGTATAAAATTATAGTTTAGGTTGCCAGACATCCCTTATATACTGAATACATCCCGTATTGATTAGATAATTTTGTCTCCTGTCTTCTACTGACCTTTCAGGGAGAATACAAATATCCTGTATTTAGTTCATTTTTAAATATCGTCATAAAAATATATTTTTACAACCTTCTTCTTACGGTTCTTGGTTGTAACTTTATAAGTAATTATACTTTTTTTTCTCAGATTCTCTTGATGAAAATAACCCAAAATCTAACGAGGAAACTAGTGTTGCTAAAAGTTTACACAAAACTGACGGGTTTATTTCTCTGTTGTCTTTATGAAATAAATAGTTTCAAATGATTTCATTCTTACAAAATTTCCTTTTCTTAGCTTGTATTGAATCATTTTCAAATGATTCTACTTTTATTTTTCCTCATAGACCATTAAATTCATTGCTTTAGCCTTTATGTTTTGAACTTATGTCCTTCCTTTTACTGGGGTACCTCGAGGCGGTGTAATGATTAGCAAACTTGTCTTGCTAGAACAATTATGACTGAGTAGTGAGTTCGAACCTCACTGGGTGCCCCATACTTGTGCCATATCTAAGCTATATCTCCAGATATCATCCCCCAAACCATGACACTTCCTCCACCGAATTTAACACTAGTCTTAAGGCATTTAGGCGGTAATTTTTCACCTACTTTTCGACGAACGTACCTTTTCCCATCTGAGCCAAATAACATAAACTGAAATGCACCGTTTGCCATTTTTCTTTTTCTACACATGTTCGGTTGCAAAGGTAAGACGACACTTTTTATTCTTGGAGCTGATCAGTGGCTTCACTGCAGGTGCTCTTGCTTGTAGGTCATGTTCAACTAAACAACGAGACACAGTTTTTCGAGATAAAGTTTTCTTCAGTACAATGCTCATTTCCCGAGAAACATCAGCAGCAATTTTAAATCTGTCCTTTTTAAACAACTTTACCATAGCACGATCTTCTCTCTTGGTCGTTTTTCTTGGCCTACCTGTAGACCTTCTTGCTTCACACGAATCACAATCATCGTAGACCTTAAGAATACCGTGAACAACACTTTTTAACTTGTAAACAATCTTTGCAATAGACCCAATACTTAAATTATCCTTCTTTCGAAGCTTAATAATCTGCTGACGAATTGGTAACGGAGTAAGTGGCATTATATTAACAAAGTACACTGCAGATATTCTTACTAATGTTTAGTAAACAAACCGTCACGTAAAAAAAAAAAAAATAATAAAACGTGTTTGAGTAAAAGCAACCATTCTGATCATTTTGGCCGCCATGGGTTTTGAAGTAAATCACTAAATCATCCATAACTTTTATATTATCCTCTCAAATTACACCAAAATCTCAGACAATAACAATTAATATCGTATTTATTGTCTGTGAAAATTATAGAATATAAAACAACTTTGATAAAAACTTATACCTACTTTTCTGACGAAAACAGTACCGTTCTGAACATTTTAGCCGCAACTGTATATATGCAAATTTTATATATATTATATATGCGCGGTACTTATTGGAAAGCGCTCAATATCAATGATAGAGCTAACATATTTAGTTGGATTGATGTGAGTTTGTGACCCCGGGTTTCACGCTATTTGCTATCGTCAGATGTGTTGGGGGTAAAGTAGGAAGACTGTGCTGCGCCCATCTTCAGGGATTTATTTGTTACTCAATGAGGACAAATACAACATATAGTCTTTTTGGATCTTTTCTTTCAATTCAACCCAAAATAAAAAGAATTTATATTTACCAAAATTCACACAAAATTCTTCTTTTTGGAAGCCCTTCCATTTTTTCAGATGGGTTTTTTTTTGCGACCCCCCCAATATGGGTGACTCGGGTGCGCTATATCTATTTCTACATTCGCGCTCATCCTCATCATCTGACAAGCCAAAAACAGATTTTTCTTTTATAAATTGTAAAAAGATTCCTTGTAAGTACCTCGAATATCATCCGCACCTACGAAATGTGAAGAACTCCCTGATTTTTGGTAATTTTTCATTCTCAGGTTTGGAGTTATTACGAGGCTAGCTAAACAAATTTTGATAATATAATTAAAAAATGCCAAAAATTCAATAAAAACACAAACAAATTTTGATTTAAAATTTATAATTAAAAAATGCCAAAAATTCAATAAAAACACAAACAAATTTTGATTTAAAATTTATAATTTCTTGTGGTGAATCAATATTTGCGATAAGTAACTTTACATAATTTGGTGGTGGTGGGGGAGTTGATAGAAAAAATTCAATCTTTTTAATGGTAGTCAATATCACGTGATAGGTCGTCTTGAAATTACCCGATTCCTTCGACTATTGCTGCAGACATCAAAACAAACCACGAGGCACCAGGTGTCAGTTTTTATTTCTTTATTTCGCTCAGTATTATTCTGGAGATTTTCCATTATTGGTTCTCTCTATCAAGTCGTTTTCAGCTCAGGCAGGGAGCACTTTTCTCATGATATTGTTTTTTACGGCTTATCAACCCTTTGCAGGTTTTTTAAAGCCAGGGAATATTTTTAGACGGTAAAAGTATTTTTGAGTTAATAATGGTTTACTGATACAAGTCTTACTAATTAACCATAGATGAGGGGAGAAAAGATGTATTGATACCTTTCCCAAGCGTAAGCGCAAGTATCTCTGACAAACGGAGAAAATGGAATGGTTTGGACACGTTACAAGGCACGACAGCCTGTGCAAGACCATCATGCAAGGCACCATTGAAGGTGGACGTAGGAGAGGGCGACAACGCAAAAACTGGTTGGACAATGTCAAACAATAAACAGGTATAACTATACCAAAATTGCTGATGGCTGCTGTTGACAAACCGCTGCGAAGGAGATTAAGTGTGGCTCCTGCATTCAGATCCACCCCCCCCACCCCTACGATTACAAAAGTTAAGGGGATGATGATGATGATGATGAATATAACGAAGCCAATTGGAATTGGAACTCAGCTCTCTGATTAACAATTCCGTGCCATTATCCATTACACCACCCGCACATCCAAGCTTACAGCACTTGGTATTCTCAAGTGGTCACCCATCTATGTACTGACCAGGTTCAACGTTGCTTAGATTCGTTGATCGTACGGGAACCGGTGTTTCAACTTGATGTGGCCGTAAGCTGCAGGATATTGGCAGTTCTTAGCAATGCCGATTTCTGTAGGGTTGGAACGTGGTGAGTGATTACAAGCATTTCCAGGACACTATCCAAAGTCTTGGGAATGGAGCCTAAAAAATAACTTGTAAATTCTTGGAATCAAAGCGCATATTGTTGTTCTTGTTGTTTTTCCAATGAATTGCTAAGCATCTTGATGGCTACTGTGTTTGTCGAGTAAACCATTACTACTGTGAGAGTAAGTTCCATTCTGATTGAACGCGCTGCATTTGTAGCCTTGTGCCAGACTAAGCAAAGCTTTTTAAATATTTCAGTCTATCTCCCTGAAAAATCAACATTCGACATTCTTTTCTCGCCAGTAAAAAGAAAACAATAACTTAAATATGTCACAGGGCCAAGTGTGAATGAAAAGATTGTGTTGCGTCAATATTCCAAAGAGAATAATATTCCGAAGGAATTCTAAATCCTAGCTTTAGCAATTTGAAAGAAAATTCAATTTCAGCATTAAATGATATCATACGGCGTTGAAATGCCGTTAAACAACTCAATCAATCAAAGCTCCCAAGAAAGTTAAATGTCGGTATCAAATGACCCATAAGGTGTCGATTTGCCATAAAATAAATTAATCATTCAGCTCGTTGAACAGTACATGTTTAAACTGTTTACTTCTCATAAAGATCCGCCCCCGTCCCTCCTTTTCGAATCTCACCATATAAACAGAACGATCAAATCTAGTGGTTGATAATTTTCTTTCAGTTTCCATGTTAAAATTAACTAACAAAAATAATTCGCTTCTGACAATGCTCTATATTTTCTTAATTCACGTTATGACAGCCGCTCCATTACGACCGAAAGAAGATCTTTTTAATAGTGCTAAAACTATACGCTTCTAATGCTATCTGACGACAAAACGACATGAACTTTTGGGGCCACGTAAGGCTAACTGGGTGTGGGGGTAGAATAGTGGTTATTGGTGTGGAAAGTGGAGTTCAAATTTCAGCGTTCACTTTCGCATAAATTCCCTTTGGAAATGCATGAATCCATCTCTTCTGTCCACCTCCAGCAATAGGTTAATTATCAGGGTAGACTAGGGTTTCTAGCCTTGGGTGGTAGAGAAAGTGACGGAAGACCATTCCAGTATCTATCTCAAGAAGTCAGAGATAATAGCAAAATGGAATCTGAGGAGATCCTGAAGGGTTTTAGAATTGCCAGACTTGTTCCGTCAAGACGCTGTTTAGTACCATAAAATGACAAAAAATATCTTTCTAATTTTAATCCTTTCCTCATAGCATGTAGTAGGTAACAACATCAACACGGGACTTCTCCCCACTGGGGATGATATATTTCCCCCAGGCGATTGAACGTTTACACATACAAAAGTATATCACACGCACACAGACACGGTTTTTTTCCTAACACCTAAGTTCATTGCATTTTCTTCTTTTTCAGCTGTATACATATTAATATATTTTCTCTTTCTTTGTTAATCCTTTATTAATTTGTATGAGAAAACAGAAAATATCTCCGTGTTGAAATTTATTCCTTCACCATTCAATCCATTTCCTTTTATCTCTATAAATAATGACAACCCATTATTTACATGGGAAAATTTTGGTTGCTGCTGCTTTTACCTAAGCTAGAAGCATTATCCGCAACAAACGACATGACATTAAAAAAAGCTAACTTCGTCGAGTACGAAACGAAACTAAGAAAAGGTGTTAGGTCAGAAGACATAAAGAACAAATATATAATGGTCAGCTTGATTATTTTCACCATTCGGCTCTTTACATTTCTATTAGGATCTCAGAAGATGATTGGAAGCTGAAACGTGTACGAAGAAATTTGTTTAGTTCTAGCAAATACCATTAAGCATGTTATGAAAGTGAAAAGACTGCAATCAGTCCCTGACAGGTTATATCGCCACCCTTACAGGAGCCTAAGAAATCTTTTTAGCCAGGAGAAATAAATTACATCCAATTTCAAAATTTACGTAATCCCTATTCAACATAGACAAACAGAATTTGGAACTAGTATGGAGTAGGTCCTCCATTTGCTAGTTTCAGTTCTTGTATTTGATTTTTTATGGATTTGATCAAGTTATCAACAATCATCTGGTCCATATTTTGCCTCTCCTTTAGCAATGTTTCTTTTTAAATTTAAGGGTTAAAATAAATTTGGTTTTGGTTGCATGCTCTCAAGTCTTCGGTCAAGGTGCTCCCAAACGTGCTCTATTGGATTCATGTCAGGATTTTGGGCTACCCGTTGGCAGTGATTTGATTCCTTGCGATTCCTTCCAGGCCTTTGCTCGTATGACATGGCGCCCCATCTTCTTGAAAAAGATAGACATTCTTGTCAATCTGATTGGTTTCAAATAGTGGGAGTAGTCATTTCTCTAATATTTGACAGTATTTTGGACCATTCAACTGCTCGTCAACAAGAATCAGTTCAGATTTCCCTCCAAACCAGACAGCGCCTCACACCATTACTCCAATCCCTCCATGTTTCACGGTCGCCTGGAGACATTCAGTGTTCCAAGTCTCATTCTAATTTCTCCAGACATAAACCAATCTCGAATTAGAATATTGACAGAATTTACTTTCATCTGACCAAATTACAGACTGCCAAAATTCATAATCTTTGCTCTCGAATTTTCTCGCCCATTCCATACGCCTGTTCCTGTTAACCTTTGAAATCAAGAGCTTCTTTCTTGCATTGGGCTTCTTTGATAGCCTAGCTCTTTCAGTCTTTATCACCGCATATGGAGACATTTCCATGCTGTTGGCGACATCTTTGACGCTCTGACAACGGTTTCTGATGACTTCCCTATTCAGGGCCCTTTTCGTTCGCTCAGACACGTTGTTCCACACGACAATGATCTTCTTCATTAAATTTCTTGACAATATTATTAACCGTTTCATGATTAACCTGGAAAAACCTCGCAAATTCTCTATTTGACTTGCCACATTGATGCCATCCTATTATTTGCCCTTGGGGAAATTCATTAATTTCCTTACTTCCGCGAACTTTCATTGCAAGATATAAGTCAACTAACTTTTATAGATTAGAGTAGCTTGATACTAACACGGCATTGTCTGGAAAAAAAAAGGAGATGTCGGCTGAGTAACTTTTGTTTATTCTTTTTTTAATTTGATTTATTTACAAACTAGCAGTAGAGCCCGGCGTTGCCCGGGGATATAACAGTAAGAGATAGATCAAGTATCCACCATCATAAAGACTGAAAAATAAAATTGACAAAGATTATTGTTTAAGGTTGACGGACACGCATGTCTTAATTAGTTTTTTTTTGTTTTTTTACGAATTGGTCAAACCCAAACTCAAACAAAAACATTGTTTTCAATCGTTATGAGTCTACTGATTGAATAGAATTTTATTATAAATAATTGTCTTGTAAATGGAATTTTTTAAAGCATTCTGAATGTTAAAAATAAAAAAAAAAGTGTGCAAGAGAATAAGAAACACTACCAAAAAAAAAAAAAAAAGTGAAGTTTTGTTTTATCGGCTGAAAAATATAGGAAATCCGATCTCATATTTAAAGGAACCACACACACAAACAACCCGATGTGAGTTGTCCCCTTCCATTTTTTCCTGATGTCTCTTAATCGTGTTTTCAAATTGATTTTGTGCAAAAAACAATTATATTTTTTCCCATTTTTGGCGCTGTTAGAACCACCACAAGGTAATTTTATGTAGTCCTGTGAAGTTTTGTTGAAATCGGTTGAAAAATGTAGGAAATCCGATCCAACATATAAACGTTACAGACACACACAATCTGCGTTTTATAATAAGTAAGATACACACTGTCGCCCATTAAACAGAACGAATACAAATAATTCTGATCTGGTCATAATCTTCTGATTTATTTTATCTGCCGTGAGCGTGTATAGCCTTCCACAGCTTTCTATTTTTTGTAGTTCTAAACAATAATTGTGGCCTTACTGCCCCTCTCAAGCCTCGATCTACCATCCATTTACACAAGCTCGTTAAATAGGTTACCCATTGTTTCCTCTGCTCCTCTTACTTTCAATATCCTTTGAGTGTCATATTCTCCAAGGCCTCTTTCCTCATTTCATAAATTTCCCAGAAATTTTAACTGTCTCTTCATGTTTCTAAGTACAAGTCTCCTTTTTGTTTCCATTTCCCTTAAGATTTATTTGTTGCTCTTATGTTTTGATCCATGCTATTCTCAGAATCCTACTGTAGATCCACATCTCTGTTGCCTGCTGTTTCTTTTTAATCTGTGAGGAAATTCTTCAGCATTCATTGCCATATATCAGGATTAATATTACATAGAAGTTCAGTGCTCTTTGTTGCTAACGAAATTTTCGGGTTTCTTAATACTTTGTTTAACTTTTTGAAAACATTTTTCTTTATTCCAAAGCACCTTAGGATTTCTGTGTTACATGTTTCGTCGTCTGGTCAAACATTTCCAAGAGAGTTACATTTCTAAACAAGTTAAGAAATCTCGAGCCTAGTCAGTATCTTGATGGGTGACCGTTTGGGAATACCAGGTGCTGGAAGCTTGTATGTGTGGGTGGTGTAATGGATAATGGCTTTGAATTGTTAGAGCCGAGTTCTAACACCCATTGTGTTCATTATATTCACATGTCCAAATATTTATAGGAAAGGTATGAATCCACTTCTCCCCTCAGATATGGATTAATTAGTAAAATAATTATATATTATAACATTATTACCTGTATAATTACCGAAGTTAAGCAATGTCGAACCTGGTCAGTACCTAGATGGGTGACTGCTTGGAAATACCAGGTACTGTAATCTTGGATGTACAGCTGGTGTAATGAATAATGGCTTGGAATTGTTAATTGGAAAGCTGAGTTCCAATTCCTATTGGGTTCATTATATTCACTTAGGTGCAAATACCTTTGGGAAAGGTATGAATCCCTCTTCTCTCCCTAGCTATGGGTTAATTAGTAAGACTTGTATCATTAAATCATTATTATGTCAGAAAAAAAACAATGTAAAAATATTTTCTGGCTTTAGTCTGCAATGGGTTGATAATCTGTAGAAAATGAATCAATCATTCAATCAAATATTGATTAGCTACACAGGAATATCTTTTAGATTCATTTACCTTATCTGGAACATAAATGTATAGAAATTACTGTGCTCACAAAATGAGGGATTAGTTCATATATAGATTGTAACATACAATTGATACCCCATTTTATATCCACATTATAATTTCTTGTTTGTTTAGCAAATTCTTAGTATCACTAAACCATTATTATCTTGCAATATGAAATATATTCTGGTTTTAAATAACCTACAAAATGTCGATAAGCCGTAAAAAACAAATCAATCATGTATTTGGTTGAATCAGACATTTCCAATTTGTAGCTCACATCTTGGGCTATTTCTCTTGCTAACAAACATACATACTGTCTTCTTACAAGTGATAGGTAGTCCTTTATTCTTGCTTTCCTTTATTACCTTCTCTAGGTGTTCCTGTAATTTTCTTTCTGTGTCTGCCATGAACACACTCTCATCTGCATATCTCATGTTGTTTAGAATATATCTAATAAAAATAAATTACTATATAGGAATCTAACCTCTATAGAAAAATATTATTGTTATTGTACAATTTTCCTATATCCACTTTGCTACTCATGGTCTTGTGCCAGACTAAACTGTCCACATGCACACATAAATTCTCCATTCATTTAAACCAATTACAGGATAAAGTTGACCCAGAAATTTAGCACTACCTAAACTATAGCCCAATATTAAAAACGTTTATCTTAAAATATAATTACCTCAACGCACTACTGCAGTTTCAGCTCTGGTTTGGTCTATATATATATATATATATATATATATATATATATACTAGGTAGCTGGGGCACCTTGAGGCAGTGTAATGGTTAGCAAGCTTGTCTCGTGTGATCAATTATGACTGAGTAGTGAGTTTGATCCTCACTGGGTGCCCTTACTTTCAGCCTTGTGCCACATCTAACCTACACTTGGAAAATCCCTATATACTTGGTGGTTGGAGTAGTTGTTTGTTCTAGTGGAGCTAGTGGACTGTGTCTCACATCAGGTTGTAGGGCGTTTCAATGTTGATTTTCAAAGCAGGCATGCTACATTTGGAAGATTGTTGCAACATATTCTTCCTCACCAATCAGACTAATCTAAGCTTCAGAAATTACAATGTATCCTGCGACTAACTGCTCCATTTCAGATATTAAATAAGTTTTGGAAAGAGCATGAGCAGCACAGAAGAAATCTTGTCTGAATTGGACAACTTGATATCCTCTTGACAAATGCAACTTTGAAAATTGTAGATTTCACAAAAATCATTGCCTTTGATCACAGCATCTGGTGTGTTTTTCAACCTTCTTCAGGTGATTGTAAATTAACTTCATTTGAGCCATGGGCATACAACCATCACTTAATACCTATTTTTTTTCATCTCAAGTGTTTCTGCTTTGCAAATGATTTTATTGAAATCTAGTCTTCTAAGTGACTTCCACTTTGATGGAAGGGGAATGGAAGAATAAAGGAGTGGATGAGAGCAACAAATCAGACACTGATCATATCCAGGTGCCAGTCAGTCTTAACAGTTATGCTTAGGATTGGAGGAGCAAGTTCTAATCCACCCTTGGGTGGAAGTTAAACTGTCCTTGTGTATTTTTAATGCCACCCATTCATATTGTCAGCCACACATTGGGATGTGTAGATGGGTGGGGCTGGTAAGGAGGAGAGCTGATCTACGAGATCGACATAGCAGAAGTTGTGCAATAGTTTCACCTATCAACCCACCCACTTAAAGTTCTGAATAAAATACAGCAGGCCCTTTTTCATGTTTTGGTGTACACTAGAAAGTCTGCAGGTAATTTTAGCAAATATAATTCTTTAATGTGTTACATTTCCAGTTCACAAAGTAAAAAGATTCTCTGTCATAACAATTCACTTTCTATCAATATTTGTATCTTTGAGAGCTGATAAAATCCTTATTGGAAAAACAGAGTTCTTATCCCTATTATAATTTATGATTCATGCCAGAAAATAAAGAATGTCTGAATCAAATTTAATATCCAACAGCAACTTTGCTTTAAGTAGAGTTGATCTGTGGTGACCACAATATGTATTTCAGTCATTCTAAAAAATACCGATGTAAGCTTTGTACTTGGTGTCACATGAAAAGGTTAACCTAAAGGTGTCTTAGAGCCACCAAGTGTAAAACCATGCCTTAAGGGATATAGGTAACTTTTGCAAGAAAACTGAATGTTCTAAGCCCCTAAAACTGTACAACCTCCATGGCCAACATTAATCTAACACAATCAAGAAGTGAATAACCAATTATTTTACATATTAAACATTTAATAAATACCTGGAAGAAAAAAAAAAAAGAAGTCTGACAAACATAATACTGAACTACTTTCTTTCAACAAATCTAACAAGGATCTTACAACTATGGCTTTGTACCACAGTAAGCTATACTTGTAGCAATATGTTTAGCAAAACTGTTGTGTTGCTGGGTGTACTTATTTGTGTCAAATAAGAACAAACACACAGTTTGAGCATTCATACATTTTATTCATTGTTGGATAACAATAGATATAAAACATGACCACTGGTAGATTGATAGTCTGATGCATGATTGCCTTCTTGAAAATCTGTTTTCTTCTCTATTGTACTAGAGAGTTCTGATCAAAGGGTATAACTTGCTTCCTTCCTAGGGAGTGAATTAGCACCTTTGTTATGACGTCCATCCTGACAAAAACAACTGCAAGTCTTACTAGCTGGGTGCTTTATTACTCAAGCCAGATAAGCTTTAGAAAATACAGATTTCAAAATCCAAGGGCATACAGAATATTAGATTTGGTGTTGGCTTAGTTACAGGAATTGACAGCCAACTGACCTTCAGGGCTCCACTCTAGATTTCCTATCTGGATTTACTTCCATAGCATTTTCAGTCCTGGGTATGATGATAAACTACATCTGGTAGCAAGGCCACTGATCAGGAGATTGAAGGTTTTGAGGAGTATGGAACCACCTTTTAATTGCTGTTGTTCCCAGGTACACCGAGACCCAAGTTTCTAGCATTTGTTAGAGTCCCAGCTATGGGCAAATAGTGACCCCTCCAATAAAAAAAACAAAACATTATGAAAGTACAAGAATACATATTTATAGTAAAATGACCAATGATACATTTTAACTGTAGCTGATGGTATGCAATTGTGTTCAAAATAATTAGATTTTGTCATTTAATAATTCAGAGGTTGATATGCCACTAAACAAAATCAATCAATGAATCCCTCACTTTTTCCATGTTTGGATTTGACTGTAAGGCAGTGGATGTTTAAGATTAGGGTTATCTTTCGCCAAGATATAGTGCCTGCCTGGCTCATCTCATTTAGTATCTGCAAATTAACTTGGCACAGAGGTAATATCTTCACAACCAAAATCAAACCTTTGAGGCAAAAGGTCCTGTTGCTGGTGGTAATATTTTTAGCCCAAACAAATGAACTATGAATGTAGTAGTATTTAATTTTCACATCTTATATTATCTGGAGTAATGGTTAAAAAACTAGTCTTGACATAAGTATCACATAATTGTAACCATGAACTAATTAAAATTAAACTATTCAGAGCAACTTTTTCAGAAGGAAAAAAAAAAAAAAAAAAAAAAAAAAACAAAACAAAATATATCTATAGTTATGTTGTTGAATTTGAAATGTATGTGTTCAAACATCACATATTTGGAAAAAAAAACAAAAAAAAAAAAACAAACAAAACAAAACAACACCTTTTCTTTCAGCATTGAACCTTGAGCTTGATCAGACTAAATTAAGCTTAGTAAATATCAGACCTGTCATGTAGCTGAAATACTTTTTCTGCTCCTTGTATCCAGGGTCTAGTCCAGTCAAAAGTTTGAAATTTCAAGTGCTGATTTGAGAAGCATGCAGATCAGTCTCTATTTTATGATCTACTCATTTCATTATAAATTACTATTGGGCCTGCTTATGGGTTGAGAGTTGTGTACTTTCCAAAGAGTATTGTTGGGAGGCCAGGATTTATACAAAGCAAACAGGCCCTTAATTGTAAGCCTAGTACAATGATCTTCCCAATATGACAGTCAGATAAAAGCTGTTACAAGAAAAGAACAACAACTAAAAATAATCAAAATATTTTTTATTAACATAAAAAAAAAAAATAGACAAATATCACGGTTTCATGAAGAGATGAAATTGGATGCGCATAAATTTGAAGACTCATTACAAATGCACACAATAATTGCAGCATCAGAAGGTGGCACAAGGCCAAAACCTAGCAGTTCCCAAGGTCAGTTTCATCATTAAGTGAAACTTTGATCAACAGATTTATTTCTTTGAGAAATAACATACAAATATAACTGGAATAACAATCTGACAAAATCATGACAGATTTTAAGCAGAAGAAAAAAAACTGAAGCAAAAGGAGAAATTGTGGATTTAAAAAAAAAAAAAAAAAGCTTAATTCTAAAATTAAATCATGGCCCATCACTTATTGACCCAAAGGAAACTTTTAAAGAAACAGAAGAAGTGCTGATAACCTGGGAAGAAAAGAAAAAAAAAAAAAAAAAAAAAAAAAAAATTTCAAAATGACTTTATTCTTGAAAGCTTTGATCTTACAGAGTTAAGAGATAGGAAACCTAAACTTGGAGGCCAAGCTTTTGATCAAATTCCATTGCGTACGATGTCTATCTGTAAAAGTAAGAAACTGGGTGTGCTGTGTGAGCTTTGGGTGAAAGAGGGATAAACATATTCTAACATATCTTGGGAGTATATAACTAATGCTAGCTTTCTGCAACCACTGCGTTTATTTCCTTTGTGGCAGGGCAAATTGTGACTGCTTCACCACAACAATGCACCTGCTCACAACACCTTGAGTATCCAGCAGTTTCTGACTGAGAAGAACCTTGCCATACTGCAACAACCTCTCTATTCACCTGATCTTGTTTGGTGTGACTTCTTTCTCCTCCAAGCTCAAGTGGATTCATCAAAAGGACATGTTTTGAAAGCATGGAGGCTATCAAAAGTGCAGTTAATGACAGAGCTGAGGGACATCCAAGAAGAATCCTTCCAGTAGTGGATAGAAGTGTGACAGAAAGATGGAAAAGTACATTAGACTCGAGGGGGATTCAATTGAAGGGGAAACTGTTGTTTGGAATTTAAAGAAATTGTTTTTAACACCAGTCCTGTTGCTTTCCAGACAGACCTCATATACTTCATTGATATTTTTTTTATTTTATTTTACGACAATCTTTTTGCAGGTTATTTAAAGCCAAAGAATATTTTTAGATAGTAAGAATTTTGGTGAGATAATGATTTACTGATACACGTCATACTAATTAACCCATACCTGGCGTGAGTAAAGATGGATTCATCAATTTCCCAAGGGTATTTGCACACAAGTGAATATAACAAACCTGACTGGAACCGAGACAGCTCGAGTCAAAGCCATTATCCATTACCCCATCTGCACATACAAGCTTAAAGCATCTGGTATTCCCAAGTGTCACCTATCTAGGTACTGACCAAACTTGATTGTTTAAATTCAGTGATTGTTTCAACATGGTATGGCCATAAGCCTTGCAAGTACTTGAAGTCAAATATTTCATTAAATGACAAAGTCATTTGAAACACTTAATCTAATAAGACATTTAAATTCTTGCTTAAAGATTTAAAATGCGTTTTGAAAATAAAATATAAAGATTCCTGCAAATTATTAGTTAAATCTGAGATCTTTGATTGTCAAAAGTTCTAAGTTAATATCAAAATGTTAAGCATATTTTCCAGTCTATAGCAATAGGACTTGTATAATTTCTACTGAAGCATATAGCTGTGAAATGAAAAATAAGGTTCAATAGTAAAGAATCTTATTTAACCAATCAAGCCTTTCATTTTTGCCTTATTAAAACATCTTTTCTATTTCTCTTCAGCAGGGGGAGCAAAATTGAGTTGAGTTAGACATCTCAGGACACCCAAATGCTAATCAACAAAATACTAAAACGTGTGCTAAGATTTTGACAGAAAATTTCAGAAACATACGGTTTTACATGTAAACGTTAAGCAAATGTGGTTGTATGGTGATTATCTCCCTTGAATTGAAGGGAATAGGAAACTTCAGATCAACCCAATTCCCAACAATCAATGACCAAAATGAAAAGTGTCTGTGGAATAGCATTTGTGCTTCAGGGCTCAGACTCATTTTGTTCTTGGTGGGGGTGGAGAACATTTCAGCAATGTATGTATGTATGTCTGTATACACACACATTCGTCTACTGGCCTGAACATTCAAGAAATCTTATTAAAAGAAGATTATGTGCTCCCTGGTAATTTGTTAAGGAAAAAAAAATAAAAAAATTCTTGAATATTCAGGCTGGTAGAAGATAAATATACTGTTTTATAAATAAATGGACTGTTTACTAAAAAAATTTTTAAATTATTCTATCAAAGAATTAATGGATTTATTTTTAATATAAAGATTTTATTGCTTAAAACATTATAGCATATAATAATATTTGAAATAAATGTCAAACTTTCATCTGGTTTTAAATGTTTTACTAGTTTTAAGAATGAACTGCCCACAGAAGAGATAGGCACTGACTAATGAAGCATATCCCATGATTGACAAACAAAAGTTTGAAACTGAAATATTCTATTGTAGATCAGATATGCATGAATATTGCAAATTATTTAAGCTGCAGAAATTTATATTGAAAAATAATCTAGAGGGCGTTCTTAGTGAAATTATGAAACTGATAAAAATTCTCTTGATAATTCTCATGACTACATCAGAGCCAGAATGCTGCTTTTCTACAGTGAAAAAGAATAAAACTTTTCTAAGAATCCTGAAAGACTAAATGCACTTGCAGTGCTTTTAATGGAGAAAAATTTCCTTAGTCATCCAAGGATCAAGGAGAAAAGAACAAAAAAGATTTCATTTTTAAATGAATGGATCAAGCTTGAACTGTAACAATTTAGAAGTAAAAAGTAATTTTTTTGTTTAGGATTTAGTTTATATATAAATTTTTGTTTTACACAATATTAACACAATGGCTAAAAATTTTCTGAAGCAGCACCCCCACTGACTTTAGCCACAAGTTCCCACTGATAGTAGATATATCTCAAGTCTAATAATAAACAAGTTAATAAGGAATGAATTGATGACTTTATAAGAAGCAGATGAGTTTTAGCACAAAATAAATGTTCCCTCTTCAGAACTTTTCATTTTAAAGTTAACCAATTGCTATGTCTGCAAATTGTTTTCAATATTTTAAAAAGCAGAGATTGCATAAACTTGGTTGGAAGACATTGTGAAGCAATGACTAATTTTGGTATTCAAGTTAAACTGTTGTCAAAGGTGTAAAATAAGTTGGCTAATGTTTGACTAATAGCATCAACTTCACCTCTGTGCAGTGGTGCCCTCACCCCTACCAATTTGGCTTTTTGGTCAATCATAAGAATATTTTGCAAATTTTAATAATGGTCCCAATAAGCAAGAGTAGTCATGTGGAAGTTCACAGAAAAATTGGCAAACTTGGGTCTTCATCCTGGCAACAAAAAAAAAAAAAAAAAAAAAAAATGGAATGTCAAAAGGAAGGTTTTTCATTGACACGAGTATTTAAACAACCAGCAGTCCCCAGAAATGTCTGTTTTAAAAAGTTATGATTAGAATTGTAATAAAACCTAAACATATATTAAAAAAAAAAAAAATTTTTGTTCTTGAGAATTTACAACAAAAAATATTAAATACTATTTATTTATTTGATTCACAAGAATAATTTTATACTTACATCATTCTAAAATCTAATGCAATATTTATCATTTACCAATTTATAAAAGAATAAATATGAAAATTTATTCATAAATTTATAAAAATTTACTAAATTATTAAATTATGTGAACCAACTATAAAGAAATCCTTATTTACCATTTTATAAAATTCGAATTGCTTAGCAATTCGTGTTTTGCCAAGCATTCAATAAACAATCTAATAAAGTGTTATTTTTGTCAATTATCAAAAACAAAGAAAATGTGTAAGTTCACTTTCATATTCTTGGGTTTTATTACAATTCTAATCCTAGCTTTTCAAATGAATAAACATTGCCAAAGAGTGAAGGTAGTTAAAATAATAGCAGTGTCCATGGAAAAACTGTCCTTTTCACACTGCATTTCTTGTAGGCATGAATGTTCAAGTTTGCTGAAAAATAATAAATCACTCCACCACAAAATATAGTATCTAATTATGATTGTTATATTTTACTTGTTACTATTTTATGTATGCTGTGTGTGTGTGTACATATTATATATATATATATATATAAATATAAAGGGCATATGTTAATTTTTCTTAGGCTTGTTAAACTTTAATATAAATGGCAAATGCAAGGGAAACAACTCAGACATTGCAATAAAAACTAAGCATGTCTAATTACAAGTATCAAAAAGCGTGTTGAGAGAGAGACAGAGACAAAGAGAGAGAGAGAGAGAGACACACACACACACACAAGATTCATTAATATTTGTGGATTCTGGGATCCACTTGGAATGAGACTATTGCTCCCACCAAAAGTTTGTGCCAGGGGAAGAAAGACTATAGCTTACTTTTGCTGGGAGTTATCAGACATAACTTTCAGCTGAGAGGGAATAGCAATTTGGTTTCTATAGTGAGCTGAAACGGACCATGGTTTCAATTATTCAGTCATGTTCATTATAAATTGTCCATAATTACTTCTGGGCACTTACCAGCCTTTGATGAAAGGTCATTTTTGCATCTCCTCACAAAAATTGCTCTTTGGCTAAACAAATTGATTTTTAAAGGAGTTTTAATAAAACTCTTTATACTTTGAAAAAATTCACAGACAAGTCAAACAAAGAAACAGAAGACAAAAGAATCAATACTTGCCTTATTCCAGATGGAAAAGGAGGAAAGAAATTAAACTGTATATGATAGAAATTAAACATTACCCTTCATTGCTTTATTTTATCAATGAGAAAAATGCTGCTCTGCAATACTTAAAATATTTTTTCATTTTATAGTGGAATGAGTTTATAATAATTATTTCCATTCATAATATGCAAATTTAAACAGTGCATATAAACTGAAGAGATTTTGAAGCAAGAATTGGTTACAAAAGAAATCCATATAGAATAGTGCAAGCATTGAGACCCCCCCCCACCCACAAAAGATAGAACAAAAATAAAATGAATTCTATGTTGGTGAGTTTCATTACACAAGAGGATCCAGCATCAAATTGCACTGATAAGAGTTGAATCGATTTAAATAATATGACACACCTGGGTAATGGGTGTTTCGGATAAGTTTTGTTTGGTACAACTTTCTGGAAAGTTTTTCATGTTTCATGATTTTGTGCCTGGAATGAGAAAATAAATTTCTACTTTTAGGTTAAAATACTAATGAAAACATAAGGTAATCTCAGTAAACAGTTCTATTCCTTTCAAGAACATTAACACGGAGATAGAGAAGTGGCAAACTATGAGATCTCGTAATTGCTCTTTGGTTGAAAATCCTGGTTCCTTTTCAGACAGTAGCTATATTTGCCACAAAAAATCTTAAAACAAACACAAAAAAAAAAAAAAAAAAAAATAAAAAAAATAAAATAAAAAAAAAAAAAAAATAAAATAAAAAAATAAAAAAAAAAAAAAAAAAAAAAAAAAAAAAAAAAAAAAAAAAAAAAAAAAAAAAAAATAAAAAAAAAAATAAAATAAAATAAAAAAAAAAAAAAAAAAAAAAAAAAAAAAAAAAAAAAAAAAAATAAAAAAAAATAAAAAAAATAAATAAAAAAATATTTTAATACCCATTGAATTGAAAAAGCTTCAAATGGAAAATGAATTCAACTTACATGAAGGTGGTTTTTGGCCGACTCATTTGCATACAACTTTTAATTGGCATTTCTGCAAAACCAACATCTGTCTGAAATGTTACATGACTCTCCCCACCAGCTTGGAATTTCATTCCTACATTAATTTTTGTAGAATCCAGTGTAACGGAACCTTCCAAAAGAACAGCACCACTGAAGAAAAAAGACAAGAGGGTACAAAACATGAGAATGATTTCTTTAAATTTTCACTTCAAGTTCTTTCCACCAGGAATCATTGGCCAATATTATTTAGTACACTTCACAAAAGAGATAAAGAAAATAACATAGGCGGTAGCTGAGTATTACGAGACCTTGTGTTACCTCATCAAGGACACCGTGATCATAGCGACTGGGTGAAGATGAAGCCTGATCAGCAATGAAGCTGTCCAGTTATATACAAAGTGTGTCAGAAAAGAAACTGGACTAAAGACGTAAAAATTTCAGGTCAAATCCAAACTACAAGTTTTCCCCTTTGAAATTATCCCCTTGGATTCTAATACCCTTTCCCATCCTTCTCTGCCATGCCTCCCCAGGATTCTCTGCAGCATATCATCATGGCTCGCTTGATACTTCAGGAAAAAAAAAAAAGTCAGGTCAGGTGAGTAAAGAGGTTGCTCCAGCATGATAGTCATCAAGGGGAAGAGTTTTTCAAATGGAGATACAAAGAAATTCTTCAGTTATTGCTTTTCTGACACACCTTGTGCATAGGCATAAACAAAAAAAAAAAAAAAAAAAAAAAAAAAAAGATATTGTACAAGTTGAACAAGAAACATTTGGGAAGGACTCAAAAGGACTACAGCATTAACAAAAGACTGCCTATCCCTCAGGTGGTCGATTTTAGTTGGTTAATTTTCTAGTCATCTTCAGGTTTCCAGAGTTGGGATGGAAAAATAAAGTTATGTTTTACAACGCAAAATAGTTAAACAAAATAGACAAACACTTCAAGTGTCTTTCACTCAAATTTTGATAAGGTTAAGTCTTGCAGGGTCTTAACTCCCTTATGCAGGCCATAGCTGATGTGAATTCAAGCCTTGTCAAGTGTCTCAGACTTGAGAACTTTTGTTAGACCAAGCTAAGCTATAGTGAAGTGGTTATCAAGTTTCTCTTGGGTGCCAAATAAAGATCCCAGGTACCACAAAGCTCATTAGGAACACCTACTTATTAATTTTTAACTATTTTGATGGACATTTATTTATACTGTGATGTTGAGAAGTGATCGTAAAAATATTTTAGATTTTGTTTTAGATTCAGTTTATATTTTATCAGTTTATTTTATCCCCAAACGTTTATTACAGCTCCCACCTTTTATTTGGCACCTGAAAGAAGACTTGCAAGCTATAACTAATATAGCCAGATAATCTTCACTGGCAGGGTCAGATTATGACCTTTTGGGGGCCCCTAGGATAATGAAAGAACCATCCTCTAACTCATCCACAACCATTTTGAATATTTTTTTCTTTTAATAGTGATATATTTTAGTGACATTTACATAGCTTGAAGTAAACTTATTGTAAGTTCTTTGAATAAACTGGCTTACAGCCACATGTTGAAACACTGGCTCACATACAATAACTGAATTTAGGCAATGTCAAGCCTGGTCAGTACCTAGACGGGTGACCACTTGGGACTACCAGTTGTTTGGATGTGCAAGTGGTGTAATGGATAATGGCTTGAAATTGTTAACTGGACAGAAAAGTTCCAATTCTAGTTGGGGTCATTATAGTCACTTATGTACAGATACTCCCCATGCTATGGGTTAAATAAGACTTGTATCACTAAACCATTATTATCTTAAAAAATTCTTACAATGTAAAAATGTTTTCTGGCTTTAAATAATCTGTCATGGGTTGATAAGCCATAAAAAAAATGAATGAATCGATTCAAATAAACTAAAATAGCTAACTTGTTTGTCAATAAAAATATTCTTTAAGAAATACCAGTTTTATTATTTATTACAAACCAAATTAGTACATATTTCAATACAAGCATAGTAACCCCCCGCCAAAAAAAAGATTTTTTTTTTTTATAACCGGCATTATAAGAATCAAAATAAATATGCGTTTGTTATATTGATATCATTTCAGTTTATGAAACTATTTAGAAGTTATAACATCTAGAAAATTAAAATCATTGCTTTATAACAGTTTTTAAGATTTAAAAGTTTTGAACTAAAACTCAAACCTGTTAGAGTAACAGGGTCACCTTTAGCTTGAGAGGTGGGGGGGGGGGTCCTAGGTTTCAGTCTGTTGGATAATCTGGAACTACTTACTTGGTTCCCTACTGACCTAGAACCTGGATGTTAAGCTTGGGAATTGGGGTCATGAAGTAGCATTTAGCAGGCAAGCCTTATTAGTCCACTACTATTGAAGTGACTAAACCTCATTTGGTAGCTTAGGAGCTACTAAATATTTCAATCCCAATCAAAGAATATGTACAATTTAGTATATTAAAAAAAAAAAAAAAAAAAAAAAAAAAAAAAAAAATGTAACAGAAATAAAGTACTTGGCATTAATCACATTTTTTCAGGTCATTGTTGAAAAAAAAAAAAAAAAAAAAAAAAAAAAAAAACAAAAAAAAAAAAAAAAAAAAAAAAAAAAAAAAAAAAAAACAAAAAAAAAACAAAAAAACAAAAAAAAAAAACAAAAAAACCAAAAACAAAAAAAAAAAAAAAAAAAACAAAAAAAAAAAACACAAAAACAAAAAAAAAAAAAAAACAAAAAAAAAAAAACAAAAAAAAAAAAAACAAAAAACACAAAAAAACAAAAAACACAAAAAAAAAAAACAAACAAAACAACAAAAAAACAAAACAAAACAAAAAACAAAACAAAACAAAACACAAAAAAAAACAAACCAAAAAAAAAACAAACAAAAAAACAAAACAAAAAAAAAAAAAACAAAAAAAAAAAAAAAAAAAAAAAAACCCCAAAAACCAAACCAAACAAAAAAACATGAATCATCAAGGATTATAAATAAGGATGACATACATTACTTATCCCAAGGAACCTGTCTACCTTGACAGCATCATCACAAGCAGGACTCATTCAAATAAACTAGAAAGTTTTATTCCTTATTTATTGCAACTATACAAGTGATGTTTGCATAGTGATTTTCCAAGCATAGCTAACATGTGGCAGTAGGCCAAAAGTAGGAGGTACCCAGTGAGGATTGACCTCACTACTCAATCGTAACAAGCTTGTTAACCATTACACTGCCTCAAGGTGCCCACGTGATGTTTGCATAGTGTAATGGATATCAGAATGGCAAGTTCAAATTCTAGGCTAGACAGTTGCATTTGCTTCTACACTAATGCCCTTGGGAAAGGCAGGAATCAATTCTACTCCCCCACCCCATGAAACAATGGGTTAAATAGCAAGGATACTTGACCTGTAAGTCTTGCATATTGACGTTTTTTTTTTTGTTTTTTTTATAGCTTAACCCTTAGTGATTATTTAAACTTGAAATATATTTTTTTTGTAAAAATACATTTTTTGTTAGTGATCATTACATTAATTTCTTTTGACAACAAGTCTTACTATTTACTCCATAGCTGGGTGAGGAGATGGTTTCATACCTTTCCCCAAAGGTACTTGCAAATAAATGAAGTAACTAGTCTAAATGAAAGATGAATTTAAAATCAAGAGAAGACAATGGGGGAAACCATTCCATTAATAAGTTTATGAAGAAGCACGATTGCTTAAATCCTGAAGAGACTTTTTTTTCCTTAAACTATACTGCCATCCTGTTTGTAATATATTCCAGTGAGGCATGCTGATAAAGCCTGTTAAAGGTGCCGTCATGGAAAGACATTTCCTCTTTATTTCTGATCCAGGCTGCATAATGGTTCTAGATTAATGATTCAAATATTGCAGAAAAGCCAGCATAATAAAATACCAGTAAGAAAACTGACAATTTTTCAGCTAAGAAATTTGGAGGCTACAGTTAAATTGATTCTGATTATTAACAACACAAAAAAAACATCTTACCTGTTAATGACTTTACTTTCTGAAGTTCTGCTCCAAAGACTGTTAATCATAGAGCCTGATATATCCATAGATAATGCAGACATGAGGTCCACTTTGACAATGAGGCCATTGGGGAGATGCAGTGTCTGTTGATGGTCCTGAAGCAGGAGGTTTCCCTGCAAGACAAAAGGAAAAGGTTCACAAAAAAAATCTCTTGAAGGTTTTGAAACATTAAAACTTTTTGTACACTATGAAGTCAAATTGAGGACACCATTTAATTGGTTTTTTCTATTGATTAAGTAAAAAATGGCAAAGAAATGGTTGTGAGGTAGACGAGTAAAAATATAATAATTCCCTTTCATATTTTCACCAATTTGACAAATAAACCACATTCTCATTTGAGTTGGTGCACACAAAAACTGGGAAAAGATCCACTGCACAAGGTAAACAAAAGGTGAAATTAATGCCACAGTGAGATTCAAAATTTCCAATATATTTGGTTGTTTATTCAGGAAATCACTTGCATGATCTGAGTGGATAGGTAGGTAGGTAGGTAGGTGATACTTGGGACAACTTCTATGACATACTATGGATCAGTTTTTTTCCTTAAACCAGCAAGAACTCTCTCCTACTGCCCCTCACAACAGGAAATGGGTGGAATGAGAACTGATGATTAGCTTGTACTCTGCCAACAGGCCATATTGAAAGTACCATGAGAGATAACCTGTACCAGTCAACAGGTAACCTGGAAATCACCCACAATTCCAACTAACTGTTTATACAAGCCTTTAAGCAGAAAGTTGTAACTTTTAACCAAATAGCACTTGATCTGAAAATTTTTCATTTATTCTTGTATCCTTAAAGAAGTTACAAAGAGACAGAGGTGGTACTCTAGTGAAGGAAGAGCAACAGACGGGTAGAGGAAAGAAAGGTTTATTGTAAAAGAGAATACACTACTGAAAGATAGGGAATCTGGTGGCAGGCCAGTAATTCCCGAAGCAAAGCTATATACCAACGGCCACATGCAGTCAGATGTAGCACAAGGCTGAATTTAATGTGGGGTATCTGAGCCTGTAGGCTCGGCCCAAAATTCCCTGTATAGAACAGGGTCAGGTAGCTGTTTCCCCGAGACAAGCCTTTGACATAGCCTTGTCTGAGGATCCTCTGCCCAGAGGTAGAGTTTGACCAGCACAGCTGGAGATGAATCTCCAACTCTAGACTTATTCCTGAAGCAAGGTTATTTACTTTACCTCACCTCCCTGTCAGGCAGGATGTGGCACAAGGCTGCACACAGGATCAGGCAAAAATTTCCCATAGACCCTGTATAAACAGGGTCGGGTAGGTGTCTACCATCCCAGAAGAGAGACTGCTCTTTAGCATAGCCTTGTCTGGGTTCCTTTCTGCCCGACGGCAAAGTTCGACCAGCACAGTTGGAGATGAATCTCCAACTAATTGCTGTATATCCTGTGTTCACTATATATTATATATATATATATATATATATATATATATATATATATATATATATATATACACACACACACACACACACTGATATAGTCAGTCCACATAGGTGATAGGGAGTGTGGGACATTCCATTACAACCATTTTATTCCCATTTAATCAAGTGGGTGACCAATTTGAAAATTCTACTTCAGACTATACTGCTGATCATAAGAACAACACTTCCTTCAGATGTAGATAAATTCATTTTGAATAAGTTGTGCAGGTGTGTGTGTGTGTGGGGGGGGCACTATCATGTCACATACACTGCAAATTCAAGCCTTGTTTAAAGTGTCTCCCCACCTTTTTAATTTCTTACCAGTTGGAGTATTGAACCAAAGTGTTCCGATAACAGGTAACAACAACATGCAGGTGAAACATTTAATAAAATTAACCTTTTAATTTGACATGAAATGATTTACAACCTTTGAGAAGAACTCTTAATGGTTATATATTGGTGTGCTGCCTTCAAACTTGATTTGTTTAAACCAACTTCAACAACAGTTTTAAACTTTGAGGGAATTTAACAGTATTTAGAATTTTTATATTAGATTTCCTTTTAAGGATAGGTGAAGGTTAATGAGGACTTGGTATCCATCTATATTCTGAAAAGATATAAAATTATTTGAGCACACACACATACAAGTCAACATCTACCTTGGAAACTAAATTCTAAAATCAGTTAGTGAAGTGGGTAAAAAGTAGTGTCTTCCCTTCTGATATAGCCAGTGAGATTAGACCATTTGGCTCTATCCATTCACACCTGTATGAGTCACCTAAAACCCATAAGAATAGGTAATTATTTTTATTCTTTCCATATTTATTAAAAGCAAATAACTGCTCAGTTCAAAGAGTGCATTTGAGGAGGTGATGGCATATTTTCTTGTCCAAAATGATGTTTAAACCAAAATACATAGGAACTGGTGAGCATCTTTTGCAAAATCTACAGAAAATTTCAAGTTAGTGAAGAGTGATTTAAAAACAAATTCTTATTTAGAAAGAGATTAAACTAAATGATTTCACAGAACATTGACTGGGGAAGGCAGTCTTGTTCCCAAGCAAAAAAATGAAAGATAAAATATTTCAAAACAACCAAATTAAAATAACATTTTTACCTGAAGTGCAGACACAGGCTCTGCAGGGGCATTCCAAGCAGCAGACATAAGTTCACCTGAGCCTCTGAAGAATTCAACAGGTCGCAAAAGGACATCAAACAGGGTCAAAGACATTCCAGCTGTTGGTTCTACACCTTCACTAGCAAGGTCGTCGGACACCATTCCTTCAACGCCATCAGCATAAAGACCAAACTGCAACAAAAATCAGATTAAAATTCACTGATACAGATGATATATCTGAAATCTATTTTGCCCCTCCCTCTCAATCATGAACAGTCTGGAAGTCAAAGGGGAAAAATTTAATACTACTGATTATAAATTGTTTTTTTATTTACTAATTTTAAGATAAAATTCTATTCTACTACAACTGACAAATGCATAATCCGTTCATCTATCAAGTCTCTGTACAGTGAACTCTTCTAGTTCACACACACACATATATATATATATATATATATATATATATATATATATATATATATATATATATATAAAAGAAAGAACAACAAGATATATAATCCGGTGTTCTTATAGATATTTTATTTTTACAAAATAGTGCTCAATGTAAATTTACAGAGCATTAATATTATAAATTAATTGATTTAAAATATGGCTTTTTTTCGCTACACAGTTCTAACCATGTTTCAAAAATGGAAGCTAAAATCCCCGAATTTAATTTTGTGATTAAATTAAAGACATTAATTGCTTGAGGATGAAATGGAACTAATCACAAAATTAAATTCGGGGATTTTAGCTTCCATTTTTGAAACATGGTTAGAACTGTGTAGCGAAAAAAACATTTTAAATCAATTAATTTATAATTATATATATATATATATATATAGCCAGTTTTCCCTGACAATCCGTGTAGGTGAAACCTAGGTAGGTTTATCTGGGTCTTTAGGTTTACTTTGCTCTACTTAGCATATTGAGCACTTTGTTTAGTTATTTTACTTACTCATATCAGGTTTTTTTTCTTTGGACTCTGAACGTAGATTCTAGATGATTATTTTCGCCGGGAATATATGTTCTTAGTTCTTTCCCCATTTTAGTGCTGTGTTAAAACCATGCTTAATATAATATAACAGCTATTATATATATATATATATATATATATATATATATATATATATATATATATATATATATATATCTCCCTCAGCAATAGCACGACTTAAACTTTCATTTACTAAAAGTCAAAGTCACAGAATAAAGAAGAATCTAAAGCAGAAAGAGAAAAACCAATTTCCAAAGTTACCGTTAAGACCTTCTCCATGCTTTCTTCACCGGTAAGTTCCACAGCAAACATGCTCCTTTTGATGAGAGAAGATTTGGAATTTTCAATGAATAATCCATAAGTGGAATTGATGGGTTTTGATGCTGCAAAGAAAAATAAAATGAAGCCTCAAGCCGAGTTGAATTTTGTCCCTTTTTTTGTTTTCTCTTCTTAAAATATGGGAATGAATTAGTCAACATGTTTGCAGTTATTTGTGTACAATACCACCATGAACATTCATAAGAAAATCATTGTTTCTCGACTATTCTTTAGTTCCCCCAATTCAGACCATTAAAGCTTACCTAAAAACAAACCATGCTGTTGAACTTACTCTCTCCGTATTTCAATAGTAAAGTGGATATTCCACTTGGATGGCTTCCCCCACTCCTCAGAACTGTTACATTGATGCTATAACCTTAACGTCTTCAGAGCTTATCATTACCTACCCTCCATATGCTTATAATTTTCACTTGGCACTATTATATTCAGATTACCCACTTAACCTCTACCTTGAGTGGCTCTTGGGCTTTGTATTGGGTAAATAAAAAAAAAAAAAAAAAAAAAAAATTTCTAGCCAAGAAAATGCAGCCATGTTAGTGATTACTTTGAGACAAGTATAAAAGAGTGTCAAAATATTAAATACATAGCATTTGTTAGTGAGAATTACAATGGCTAAAGAGAAAAAGAAGAGAGGCATGTAGAGAAGACAGACTAAATAGAAACTTACTTGTAAGAAAAGATGTAAATGAACTTGAGGTTCCTTTCTGACTCCACAAATTGTAGTTCAACAATTTCTTTCTTTTTAGAACAGAAATTAATAAACTTCTGCAAAGATAGAAAAAGAAAAGACAATCAGCTAAGAAGTTTATAAGGACAAAGGTAGGTGAGAAAGATTAACATAGAAAGGGGAGGGGGGATAGAAAGGGAGGGGGGAAAAAAAAAAAAAAAAAAAAAAAGACAAGAAAAAAAATTCTTCTCCAGATAAGTAAACATGCAAATATGTTTGACTTGCTGTCAATAGTAAAATGTAGCAAGCCCAATAAACTACTTTAAAAACTTACTGGAGTTTTATGTCACATTAGCAGTAAACCTATATATATCTCCACGCATAGGATTGGTGCATACGAAATAAGTTCCAATAACCAAAAAAATACTATTCTTAAAATAAGTTCAGTTTTGGTGTGAGATTTAAGTCCCAACAGTAATTTGTTTATTAGTTTTGTGAGACGACGGAAGGCTTAGTCTTGAAGCCAATTTGACTAGTTTCATAAATTTTTATACCATTTTGACATCTGCTTCTACACCCATGTCTATCCAGGCCTGATGATTGTGTTTTGCATGAAACAGTGTTGGCTCCGAGTGTTGGTTTCACTTTTATATTTACATACACTATCTCTGATAATATATATACATATATAATTATTTATTTAAAAATGATACCGCCACTACATAAAAGTTCTCATGTTTCAAAAACTACAGCTGAAAGCTTCAATATAATTATTAGAATTAAATTGGATTAAAGTACCAAGCTCCGTTTCATCTTCAAGCAAAATTTTAGGAATAACTAATCTTGAAATTAATGCATCCTTATAAGCATATTCATTATTAAAATTAAATTACTATGGAAACGGCTAGAACAATTGTTTAAATAAGGGGTGTAAAGGTTAACAATTTGTATCAATATCTCGGTTACTTTCAGAAAGAGGTCATGTCAAGGGAGGGTTGGGGTGTCTGAATTAAAGTGGAAGATGGCATTTAAACTCATACCGTCTGGTTCACCATTAAGTGTCTATGGAAATTTATTTTTTCTAAAAGGGTTGTGTGTATATAAAAGTGTTGCATTTAGCTACAATTTGTTTTTTTGATGACTTCATAAAGTTTTTTTTTTATGATTGGTAAAAAAAACCTTTATGAAGTTGTCAAAAAATCAAAAAAACATTTCGCTTGAAGATGAAAGCTCTTTGTGGCAGAAGATAGTTTTGACTACCAGTCTATATTCAAGGGTTTTATTCCTGGTTTGAAATTAGTTGTTACTAATCAAGGTTAGAGGGCCCAGTCTACAATATCTACCAATACCCATGAATTCATGGTTTAGTATGAAATGAATGCAAATAGCATCAGCCAAAATTCAATTTGATAAATTTGTTTTTATGCTATAAGTTTATTCCCATCCTACCTTTGACAACAGTACAAGTTAAGAGAAATCATCTGCACTATGAGAATTTACTTTTAAAAAAAAAAAAAAAAAAAAAAAAAACAAACAAAAAAAGCCACAAAACTTACCTAAATTTGAAATCTACACGAGCTAAATCTTGAATCTTTGAGAGAATATAGGCCGAAAATTCATAATTCTTTTGGTTTTTCAAAGACAATAGAATATCCTCCAAGACTAATATGCAGGGGTCATTCTTAATGACAGTTTCCATGGCAATAAGTTTAGTACTGGTGTCATATTGGCGGTCAGTCTCTTTAAAGATGCTCATTAGGACAGGGCTTGCCTAGAATACAAACAATCAAGTACACAAAAAACATGTTAATGCAGCTCTTTAAAAATAAAAGACATTTTATAGTGTTCCATCTCAATTCTGAATTTGGCAGGCTAAAAAAAAAAAAAAAAAAAAAAAGGCCATTGCTGGATATTTTCAATATTGTGGAAAATATAAATATGAAAATGTATGATTCTATTATGAAAAAATATTTGCTTATGCTTTTTAATTGGGTATATTAAAAATTATTTATAAGATTTAGAAAAAAAATGAATAGAATTTTATACTAAAAATTTAAGTTGCTGAGTTTAGAGTTATTTGTGGTGAGGGTTTCTTTTTTTTGAACGTATTTAGTTTATTCAGTGATTTTCAATTTTACTTATCAAAATTTAAATGCCTTTAAATTGATTAAATTACTTAGGATTGTAATTAAAATATTCAAAAGATATTGCATCATTTTGGTTATCCTTTAAGGGTGAATTTATAGATATTTAAAAGGAAAGTTTTATGCAAACTTTGTATTTGTACCTGCATTTTAATACAGTTTTATTTCTAACAGAAAAATTTTATTCCCTACCAAATCTAAGTTCTTGTGCCAAACACAAAAAGCAGATCAGTAGGTTAGCAAGTCACAATAGATGTAAAAATCACAAATAAGACTCAACCATTGCATAAAATTTTAAAAGGAAAAACATTTATTACACAATTATGAAAAAGTTACAAATACAAGGTTTTTTTTTTTTTTTTTTTATAATTTTGATTTCAAGTAATCTATTATTTTTAAGATCTTGAAACCTACAGAGTGACTGAAAATTGACTCTTTATCTTATGTACAAGTGGCCAGTCAAGAGTCCGGACTTAACAACCTGTGATTTTTTTACCTTTGGGGATCGTTAAAGGAGCAAGTCTACTATACCAAACGAAGACTTGAAAGGTGAATACAAAAAGGTATGTCTTTTATACCACAAGAGTTCCTGGTGAGATCAGTTGATGTGATTTCTGGGCAGCTTAAGTTGGTAGCAAAATCTGGTACACATATCAAATTTTAAATGAAACCTCATGCTAAACACTTTCCTCATATCCATTTCTTGTAAAAATTATAGTTAATAAATAAATTATAAGTATTTTAAAATGGGGAAGTTACTTTTCAATCACTCTGTATATTGCCAAAATTAAATATTTGGAGGTTTCAGCTTCAAAATGAATGCATTTCAGCTTTGAATCTAGCAAAGTGGTCAGAGTTTACTTCTGGCCAGTCTTAATTCATATTGTTGCTTAAATTAAACTGAAAATATTTTATGTTGGTTCAAAGTACAATTAAAAAAGGAGCTAACATTCTCTACTTAGTTTTAACTCTTAGGAGTATACTTGCCTATAAAAACCTGTGAGAATTTAATCTAGTATAACCAGATCATTGTACTACATATAACCTCTTATTTCATTGCCTACAATGCATTACTGTAGAGAAATACCAACATTATCAGACTTCTTGAAGAAAATTCTGATTTTCAGTTAGTGGACATTTTGAATATGGATGTGCGAGTCACAATGCTTAGTTGTTCAGAAAGAGAAATTAGCAAACCGAGTTTATTATGCTCATTTTTGCAAAAATATCCTTGGCAATGGTATTAATCCATCTCATCTAAGCTATGGGTTAAATAGCAGGGTAAACTGGACTGTAGCTTTGGTTGGCAACCAGTTTAGGAGGAGAATAACTGATTTCAAAACTAGTTGGTATGTTAAGGGTAGATAGCTCTTCAGCTCTGGTTGCTAATCTATGATATAATGACTTTATATCATGGCTGTTTAAAACACTTATTTTTGTCATATAGGAAAATCCAAAATGGCGCGTAAATGAAATATTCAGCGAAAAATCGCATTCATCAGTAACATTTTAAACACCTCATAGAATGTAAAGTTCTTAAAGCAAACCTGTGCCAAACTCTTTTCCTGAATCCTTGACTTGGCTGTCCGAAAATGACAACATCAAGATGAAATAATGGAACCTGACTATGGAAAACACAATATGCGCAACAAGTTTTCGATCAGTAAACCTCTAGACCTTTTCGAGCGGCGTTATAAGATCCAGACGGCTATTGTTTGCACATGGAATTATTCACTGGTCAACAACAAAAACAAACAAACAAACAAAAAAAAAACAAAAAAAAACAGCAACAACAACACAAACAAAAAAACAATGCATGCTAAAAAACAAAAAAAAACAAGCAAACAGTGGCTTGGAAATGGTTCATGGAAAGAGAGACATAAAGAGTTGGTTGATTTTGTTTAGCTGCATATCTATATTTAGCTGTCCCCCCACGATGGGTCGCATGTGGCACAAGGCCGAGTTTTACGTGGTCACCCGAGCCCGTAGGCCTGGCCAAAAATATAGCCTTCGACCCGCCTAGGTGAGTTCAAGAGCTGTCATAACCTCCCCGAACGAAACCCTGCCCTTCGGCAAAGTTTCATCCGGGTTCCTCTCTGCTTGGAGAGCCAAGTTTGAATTCCAGTTGAATCCATTACATTCACTTACGTGTTAATATCCTTGGGAAAGGTATGAATCCTCTTCTCCCCTCCAGCTATGAGTAAATAGCAGGACAGACGGGGTTCTATAGACTTGGATGGCAACTGGTCTATCACAGTAAGAAATGGCAACCTACAGCAGGGAAAAAAATCTGCCTTGTCAGTCATGTATCAAAAGATACATCACCTGAGCCTGTATAATGCATGGCACATAACCAACTGTGGGTCATTTTGTTACAAAAATGTGTTGCTAATATTTTCTACTATAAAATTCTATTTTTATACTTTCATAGTGTTTTGATTTGTTTGGTGTGTGTGTGTGTGTGTGTGTGTGTGTGTGTGTGTGTGTGTTGGGGGGTCACTATTTGTCTATAGTTGGGACCCAACAAGTGTTACCACCTGAGGCCAGGATGGAGTTGGGAAAAACAGGAATTAAGAGGTGGTTCCACTCCCCACAAAACCCCCAATCTCCCAAATCTTGCTGCCAGATGTATTTTATTGTCATATCCAGGACTCACCATCAAGAGAACAATTTCTAATAGAACAAATTATTTTGTGGGACAACAATGTTATTTAGAGAACAAGCACATTCCTTTGAAAATGCAAAATTACTACTGTATTTGACATCACTATCACACCCACTGATTTACATTTAATATTAAGGTATTATGGAGTTAGGCAAACTCCAATAAAATGAAACAAATACTAGTCAAAAACTATAATAAAAAATGGTTCAATTTTCAAGATAATTTTGATTACCTGTTCTCGAATGAATTTGGAATCATAACGTCTCAAAGCCTGAACAGCAGCAGAACAAACAGTGTAGGATTTGTCAGTAGCAGCAGCATTTAGAAGAGTTGGCAGAAATTCTGGAAGGGCAGCATTTTCCATTGATCGAATTAACATTAATTTTCTTCTTTCGTCTTTGGTGGCTGAATATTGGTCAAGTGCAGAATTGATATATTCAGTTACAATCTGGAGAGTAGAGAGAAACAATTTTTTTTTTTTTTTTTAAAAGGAACAAAGAAAGTAACTCAATGCCACTGTAAGTTATACTGAACAGTAAAGTGAATTGTTTACCATTCAACTGATAGTGTCATCGACTCCACATTTGACAGTTGGGAGAATTGGATTTGTACCTTTTCCAAGGGCATTAGTATGAAGAGGACACTTAAAACCTCAGAAGAAATTTGAATCATTTTAAGTATTCAATTGATACTAATGCCATAAATCCAATTTCTCTTGACTTAAATGTAGAGTCAATGACATATAATGGCTTATACAAAAGTGTCAGTTTATGGATCTTTCATTATTCTTGGTACCATGTAACCCAATATTATCTGTCATCTAAATGAGCACTGTAAAATATGTCTTCTTGCTATAGAGGATAATGCAACAAGACAATTTTTTTTAACTTTAACATTCAAATTTATATAACAAAACTAAAATAAATTTTAAAAGCATTAGAAAATTGTTTGGAATCAATTCACTCCCAAACAAGTAAATAATGATCAGAATTTTAGCAACCAAACATATATATATATACACACACACACACACGTGTGTGTGTGTGTGTATTGGTGATTTTAAATGACAGGTAAGAGGTTATAATGTAGGTACTCCCACAAAAACACGACACCTGTTTAAAATGAATAATCTTTGTGAAGCTTTTATTTTAGTGTCAAGCTGCGAGATTAAATTTAATATTTTCAACAATTCAAAAATAATTTCATTTGTTAATTTGTCTTAAAAGTTTCATTAAAATCTGACAATTATTTAATTTTTGAAAAAAAAATTTCCAAATTAATGTGTCTTTCATTGAAAAAAAAAAAAAAAAAAAAAAAAAATTTGCTATGCTAATTTATAGTACGTACATCCAATGACACAAAATTTCAAATGTTCTAAAAAGGAGAAAATGAATTAAAAATATTCAAAAAATATTTAAGATTTTAATGATAAAACTGTATCCATTAAGTTTGAAGCATGTTTTCATGGTATGCTAATTTTTTTAGCAATTTTGTGGAGGTACCTAAAAAGTTTAGAAATATTTAGACATCAATATTCACATAGGATATAATCTTAATTTAATGATTATTTATCAGCAAAGAATACTAACTTGAAAATAAAGAAAAAGAAAAGATTAGATTTTATATTAACAAAAAAAAAAAAAAAAAAAAATAAAAAAAAATGTCAACTTACATCTTTATCACAGTGGCCAAGTTTTATGCAATATGTGTACATCAATGCACCTAAACAAAGGCCAAGGCTTTCGTGCAGTTTTGGAGAAGGAAGTTTCTTTTTGAAGAATTTCTGAAGGAAAAAAAAAAAAAAAAAAAAAAAAAGAATGAATCATTATTTTGGGATGATGACACTTAAAAGACATTCTTTGTATTTAACTGCCCTCTCATAATTTATAAGACACCAGAAGTGTTGAAACAAAATGGCTATTTTTGTAGTGATTTTATAACATATTTATCATAATTTTTTAATAAAAAATATTTGCTCTACTCTGTATTGAGCATGCTTTTAAGAAAAAAATTTTTTGGCTATTGAAATTTATTCCGTATACACCAATCCTACATTTGGATGGATAGAGATATATATATAAAAATGAGATACTGAGTGAGAGAGAGAAGTAATAAAACTGAATGTTCACAATCGAGTCCCCCCCGCCCCCTCCACTTAAACACACAAGTTGAACATTAAAATATCTAGAGCAATAATTATTATCAATAAATGAATTTCGCGAGACTTATCTATGACCCACTAAAGGTTTTGATGTTCATGCTCTTATCTGCCTGAGGAGCATTAACATCACAAAACATTTAATCTTATCTAAATAAGTATCATGAAAACCCACCCACTCTTCTCATGTAGGTGAGTGTTATAATAGTCATGATAATAAATTTGTATTCACTAAAACCGATCTAAGAATGTCAGCCGTGTTCCTTATTTTTTATCATTAGTATTGCATGATCAATAAAGTAAAAATATCTCACAACAAAACCAAATCAGATTTTAGCATTTTGAACAGATGTTGGGTGCTTAGTCGTGGAGAAGTGGTTAATAAGCTGTTATACTAAATCAAGATTTTAGGTGCTTTGAGCATCACATCTGGTCTACAAATCAAATCCCTGTAAAAGGCACCCACTCCTCCTCTAAATCTAATATCACAGACATTCCAACAAAAAAAAAAAAAAAAAAAAAAAAAACACACATACACACAAACAAAAAGGATGTCTCAGAGTCTACACCTGTTACAACCAAGGTATAAAAAATGGCACTCATTGCAGGCAGTTTGGCTTCAACACTTTGACCTTGTCACACAACTGCCAGATCAAACACCTGACACCAACTGTGATTTTGGCCAACCAACCAAAGAAATAAGTCCCAGCCCTACCAACAACACCTTATGCCTAATTGCTTTTTTTTTTTAACCAATGGCAACTAAGGAACCACATATGAACAATTTTTGGCCACCTTTCATACAACTATGTACATAATCTGAATTTTAACCAATACACATTGCTGAAATCTTAATTCTTTTTTGTTCTTTTCCTTTGCAACTAAATGCTTGTTACAACAACTAAACCAAAGAAACAATTGCCACTAGATACTTCATAGAGTATGAAATACCAGTATTTATTTATAAAAGGTTTTGAAACAAGCAGATTAGGATGTAAAAAGAAAAGAAATTGGGATAAGATTGATAGTGAGGAGGAATTGGCAACAAAATCAAACAGTTCTTTGTGCTGATGGTAATATGTGAACTAAAATATTTTGTAGCATTCTTACCAAAAGATCTTTGAGAATGAATTCTTCAGGGTGAGTTGCATAGGCAAGTGTGAAGAGATAGCGTTCGGGATAATCAATGTTTGTATCTTCAAAACTCAAAAGTTCCATAATTGAACTGTGGCTGCTGGGTGTTTGTGTAGCACTTGCAACATCAATTAACTGGGGTCTGTAAAAATTATACAAGTCATTAATTCAAGTGAAATTAAGCTGTTTAAATTAGCAATCAAAAAGAAATGCTGAAAAAGATTTTCTACAATTCGTCAACTCATTTGAGGAAAAAGAAAATAAAAAATGTCAAAACTTACAGAGTTAAGATTTCACCATTAACAGATTAAGTTAATTTGCCATTGAAGGTCATTTTTCTTTCCACATGGAAACTAACTTTAAAAAAAATGAGGTGTCTGAGCAAGACACCAGAAATAGCTTTATCTATTTTTCATGTTCTATCTTAATGAAGACAAAGGAAAGTGTCTCAAAATAACTTAAAAGGTTTAAATTCAAGCTATAAATGACTATTTTGGCAATGACACTTCACCCCTAAAAACATTTTTCTCTTGTCTTAAATTCTGATGTTCTTAAGCTTGCAATGCCACAAGAGAAATGTAGTAAAGTATATATTTTTATGAAGAGTAAATTTTTAAGAATTTCATTTTAACTAAAATCAGTCCATATCTACTGTGCCATTTTTAATAGCCTTTTCTTAAATTTTCTTAAACTGCCACTAAAATGCATTATTATTTTAAGACAATAGCAAGAGAAATACTGGTATTGAATTTGACCTTACTCAAAGATATACCAGGCATTTCAAGCTAAAATATCCGACCATCTCTTCATGTCCTGCAATGATGTTCAAGATTGTGTATGCAAAACATACTGAACATTAGAAGCTGGCTACACAAGAGAGAAAAAAAAAAAAAATCCATTGAATCCATCTTTGACTGGTCCGAGAAAAATTTTTACTTGATAAAGTCCCTCAGAGGACAAAATACATTGGTTAATATAAGTTTTCCTTTTGTCTTTACTTAACACAAACTAAAGCTGTACAATTGTTGATTCCAATAATTTTTTTTACTAATTCAGAAATTATTTATTAAGTTTCATATTTCTTCTATGGAGGGGAGGCCAATTGATTGACTTGGAAAAACAAAAAGATATCAGTATACAATATCCTGACATTTACTTGAACCGATTGTTGATTATCTTAGACATTGACAATCTCAGCCATTAAATAGGCCCTGCCAATAAATATTAATAGCTGCGATCCTGTTTATTATAGTAAAATTCAAACTATTTTCTATCTCCAGTTCTGTTGAAAAGCACCAACATTGCTGACTTCAGGACTAGCTTTGAGACTGGGAATTCAAGATTTTTTTTTTTTAATTCCTAAAGCAAAATTAAATTTCCTTTTGAAATATTGCTGCTTATTCTTGTTAATGAGGTGTCCAGGATATTTTACAGTGACGGCTTTAAAGTTCAATCTTTGAAAGGCATTGAAATTGCCCAGTTGAACTGGGCTTGGTGTCCCTTGTATGACCTCTAGCTTCTTGATTCTCTGTAAACTTTAAACGTAATGTCAATTTGGTAAAATACAACTGATAATTTTCATTTTTTTTTTTTCTATTACCAAAATTTTCTTTATCACATTTTTGTAATGAAAGATTTCCTTCATTTAATAAATCCTATTTGTGATGTCAATATATAAACAGAGACAAGATATTAAATTGTCAGTTCAAAATAGATAAAAAGAAAGTTAAAGTGCAAAAAGCAACATGCAAAAATGAACAAAATATTTTCAGAATTTGCTTACACAATGTAATAGCTGTCAGGATGTGTCAATGTCTGCACAACAAGATCTTTTTCAACATCCCTCATGGCACGGATCATTTTCAGAAATGCAGAAGCTGATGACATTTTAGATAAATTGTCATTACTTAGATTTTCTTTGTTTTTCTTAATCAAGTCGAGAGGCTTGAGAAAATAAAAAATAAAAAAAAAGTACAATAAAATATATAGGAAATTATATTTTATTCTATGAATATTTAATCATGTTTGTATTTCATGGGTGATAACTGCTTCAGTGTACTCTTTATGTAAATATTAATTGATGGTTTCATTTTCAACAGCTTATCAACCCTTTGCAGGTTATTTAAAGCCAGAAAATATTTTTGGATTGAACTAATTTTTTTTGAGATAATGATTTTAGTGATAGAAGTCCTACTAATAAACCCATAGCTGGAAAAGTGGTGGATTCATAGCTTTCCCCAAGGGCATTTGCATGTAAGTGAATATAACACAAAATGAAGAAATCAGGATTGAAGATGAAAATGCTGTTGAGCAGATTTTTTACTATCTTAAAGTCATTTAAGAAAGAAGATCTGAGTGTTATATGTTAAACAGTGCACATAAAAATCTTTTGAAGAAAGTGTCAGATACCATGGATCAGTTTCTCAATTCTTATGAGAAGAATGTCAAAGAGCTAAAAAAGCAAGGCTTCATTTTATCTGAGGTAGTTCTGGCTATACAACTTATTGACAACACTGAATTGGATAAAAAAAAAGAAAAAGAACAAACAGCTAGTTCTTACAATGGTTGATTATACAAAGAGGAAATATATGAAGAATGCTCCGAGAAAATTCTTTTGGAACCAAGGAATATCATGTAGACAGAGATCAGATGAGATAGCAATCAAAGAAGAACCTGCATATACAGAAAATTCAGAGGAAACATGTTTCTGGAAGTAAAAGAAATAATTAAGGAACAAGATTCAAAGGATAGAGTTATGTAGTATATGGTCAGGATATAGTGGGAGATATCTAAACTAAATGAAGCACAATTTAGGAGTAGTACAGGTTTTTCAATGAGGTAGAAGATCAGAGGATCAGTAGAAAAGGATACTGGGGAAGAGCAAGTTAGGGCCTACATTTATAGAAATCCATGTGACGAAACCAGTAATTGCCTTAAATGCATGGTGTGTGACTTATGTATTTCAAAAAAGGATTGCCTGCATAAAAAAAAAAAAAAAAAAAAGTGTTTTTTTTTTCTCTCTCTCTCCAGGCATGTAGTAGTCTCTGCTACAAGGAGAAATGGGCTCAGTTTATATGGAGCGCTGAGAGGTTGAGAACTGGGGGGGAGATAAACATGCTGCTGCTAGCAAGAACTTACCAAGTTACTTGGGGGGGACTTAATCTAACAGCAATAGAACAATGACATAACAAACCCAACTGGAATTGGGACACTCCTCTCCAATTAACAATACACCATCCATACATTCAAGCTTACAACACTTGGTATTCCCAAGTGTTGATCCATCAAAATGTTGTTTAATTTTGATCGTATGGGAACTGGTGATTCAACAAGTGACATGGCTGTAAGCCATTTATGTAAAGAGGAATGGTGGTAGTCATCACTCATTGTTAAAAAAAAAAAAAAAAAAAAAAAAACAAACAGTCTTAATTTTAAGTGTCTGAGGATCAGTTCTAACATTTAAACTTTTAGTTACACATATGTATATTAGGTTTTTAATTAATTTTGAAATGGTAACATTTAGACACACACACACTTGCATAGCTTAGAAGTGTATTTGGAGAACTATCACTCATTACACCTCATCTTAACTCAACAGCTTTCTAAATTTGCTACATGGACCTCTAGTCATAATACCAGTGTATTAATTACATGGTCCTAATACCAGTGCATTAGCTATTAAAAAAAAAAAAAAAAAAAAAAAAAAAAAAAAAAAAAAACTATACAATGATTATAAAAAAAAAAAAAATAAATATGTATCATGTATTTCAGCAAATATATTTTATGAATCAGAGATAGACTTGTAAACTTGTACTCAAGTAATTCCAAACATGTCAACTTCTGCTTTTTTTGATACACAAACCAGGAGTCATTCATTGGCAAGCAGTAGAGGAAATTGTATGTGTTTCTGTTATACTGTTGGCAAAAAAACGAGTGAAATGGAATCTGAAGCAACAGATTAATATTAAAACAAGTCTTGTGTGAAGATTGGTATAACTGTTAGTGAAATATTAGCACGAGTAAAAATGGCTTGTGGTGAACATATGAAGAAATCAAGCGTTTTTGAATGACACAAGCAGTGCAAAGCAGGGGGAGATGAAGTGTAGGTGATGTACGATAATGTAAGAAAAGGGGGCAGCTAAAAAATAAAAAAAAAAAAAAAATAAATAAGGTGAACAGAGGGCAGAGTTGTAATGTAAGCAAAGGGTGTTGAGACTAGGCAGGGGACACCTAACCGATTGCTCTCCCAACAACTACAGGGGTAACAGGTAGAGAAGGGAAAGAAATGAGAGGTAACAAAAATGAAATTGCCTTGGAAACCACAGTAACAAAAATGTACACAGGACAAACTTCATAAGACACTGTATCTTGCCGATTGCTGGTTTCCTCCCCCTACTTTTATTGACATGAGGCATCTTACTAAGACCCGGATCTCGACTAATTGCCAAATTGTCCTGCTGCTAACGGGGGAAAAATCTCTTGCATCTGTACTGATGCACATTTGTTACAACTGATAGCCGAACTGAATATAGCCAGGGAAAGAGTGTATCAGTTTCTAACAGAGTATTTAGGAATGTAAATTTTGTCAAAGATGGTAACTAGAGTCATGGTTGAAGAGCAAATATGAAGTTGACATTAGGTTTTATCTGATGTTTTGATTAATGACAGTGATGAAAGGTTTTTCTTACAACCCAGAAACAAATATCCAGAGCATGTTATGGAAAACAAAGAATTCATCTTGGCCTCAAGGACATTTACTTCATCCAAAGTTCAAAACTGTTGTAATGTTGTCTGTTCAAAATAGTCGAGAATTAGGAAGGGCATAGTTAGAATATCAAAGGAGAAAAAGACTAGGTAGAGGAAACAAAGAGGTTTATTAAATACTCAGAATGGAATAACTGTCTATATTTCTGAGATGAGATATTATGTACATTATTTACATTATTCGGACTATTGTCCTCATCTTTGTCACCATATTTATTACAACATTTTGGCCATTGTACATTCCTCAAGGACACATAGCACAGTGGATAAAGGTGTTGGTTAGATCCAATGACAGGACCCAAAGAGTGCGAGTTCAATACCCGGTTAAGACAGCGGAGAACTTTCAGAGGGAAATTAACAGGAGATAACTGACATCCATTAAACATGGCACATGGAACTAGAACAGTCTACCCCAGTGAGCGAAATAAAGGGTTAAGTTCGACATTCCAACCACCTGAAGAAGGCCGGAGCATACAATGGCAGAAATGTTGTAATAAACATGGCGACAACGATGAGTACAATAGTCTGAATAATGTAAAGAATGGAATAACTTGAGTAAATCAAATACTACTCAAAATCTTCTCTAATGTGGCTACTTGCCATATTTATAAGTAGGAGCAGTTCATTGTTACAATAGTAAGGAAAAGCAGGAAGTAAAAAAACAACCATGCTTGTTTATTTCTTTGATCATAACAAAATAGTTTACTACAAATTCTTTGAACAAGGACAAACTACCAATCAACATGCTGATTTGAAATATTGAATAGGTTACAATGGCGTTTGGCAGAAAAGACCCAAAATCTGGCCTGACAAGTGGACTATGATAATGCTTCTGTACAAGATCTGTTAGGTGACCCACGAATGTCTGGCTAAGGAATTCATTACAAAAATGTGCCATTTAGCTTTATAGTAGAATTTTATGAGGGGATAATTTTCAATTCTGCAGTTGCACATCTCATGAAATACTCCTTTATGTCATGTAATGATTCAGAGCTAATCTACTGGCCACATACGGCACCTGTTTATATCTAGGTCTTGAAGTCAGTGATTGATTGAGGTGTAACCAAAAACTTGCATGACATTCTCATATATAAGAGAAATGTGCACACTTTCTTTTCTGATGCAAGATACACACAATATGCTGTTGCTGGGTTTGATGAGATAAGCAGACATTTTCTTTGCTACAACCTTATTCAGACATAGAAAAACATCACGGAACTATTTCCAAAATTGAAAAAAAAAATATCCTGAAAGGATAAAGATTTGCTGAAATCCAGCAACACATGGCTACATTACTGAAAGCTATTCTGGAAAATTAGTTCCAAGAATGTTTCCAGCAATGGCATCAAGTGCATAGCTTCATGAGAGGAGGAACTTTGAAGGCGACGACATTCAACAGTAGCCAGATAAGCAAATTTTGTTTTTACAGGGTCATTCCATGAATTTAAATGGTTACATATGTGCATAGGCTACCATGCTAATGTGCATATGCATTGGTTCTGCAAATAAGTCAACTCTTGGTAATTACATGGCTTTATTTAATAAGGGGGCCAGTTTATCTTTTTTTGCTTGTTAGATTTTGATTTTTTCTTTTGGAAAAGAAATCAAAAAGTGAGGAACTTACAGACAAACAATCTTTTGTACAATGCTGCACTTCTCTTCCACTTGGCAATAAGGAGACTGTGTGGCTGTAGCCAAACTCTGAAAGATTAAGATTTAAATCTATTGAAGAACATAATATTTATGGCACACATCAACTTCTGTATAATGGTAATTTTTTTATCAAGCAATTTCCTGTAAGCATGTGAAGCTGATATTCCATTATAAAGAAAAAACACCACCAAAAACAAATCTTATGGTCAGTTTCTTAAACTAAGATTATATATATATATATATATATATATATATATATATATAAAAATCAAATCTGTAAGTGGAAAGGATAATCCAAGTGGTTCTTTTTAATATAAAATATTAAAAAGATAGATCTATAGACAGCTCAATATATAGAATACACAGCAATGTGATATACATCAAGGAAAAGCGCAACACATCTCGAAAATGGTTATAAATCATGATTTATTTTGACTTATTGAAATAAATCATGATTTATAACTGTATTTTTTTTTCCTTGAGATATATATATATATATATATATATATATATATATATATATATATATATATATGTGTGTGTGTATCATTGGTAAGAAATGAATTATTTTTTTCACCCCTGCCCTCAGCTAACAAAAGGAAATGGCTATGAAAAGTATTGAAAATAGTTTTAGTAAAGACAAATTCATGCTACTCCCAAGATAGGCTTGGGAGTAGCATGAATTTGATAAACATACTTCACATCATTTTACCTGGTTTCATAAACTCCAAATTGCATTTGCAATCTGTTAAAAACATGACACTCAGAGCATCACAAACATCCCAATGACACTCATTCCTCCCTCAGAAATTAAGAGTTAAAAAAAAAAAAAAAAAAAAAAAAAAAAAATATATCACTTTTGTCAAGAAATTCCTCTGCTTTCTGAAGGTCAGGTATTATCATCTTTTCTTTGGTCTCCAAGGTTTCTGTTAAATCCATCTTTTGGCTATAAAAAAACAAAAACAAACACACAGCAATAATTAGCATCTCCCATTCATTGCACTCAAATGTTAAAGTTTATAATTATTACAAGAAAGTAACATTTTCACCCCTATCTAAAGTTTTCATTTTTAAAATAGAATACTATAAATTTTATATAAAGGAAGGGGAAAAAAATTACATGCATATATAACTAACTATGTTGTCCAACATTTTCTCGCTTATTTTTAATACTTTGTAAATACCAAGATAACATTCACCATTGAATAACACAACATTCTACAACAGAAGCGAGTTGCCCATCTCTATATTGCAAACTTTATGACAAATTTTCACAAAAGCTACAACAAGTATAGCAACCACAATAACACTGGTGGAGAAAGCAAGTTTTCAGAATCAAAGCTCTTTCCAGACCACTGATTATGCATTTTTAACAAGTGATTTAAAAGATATTGCTCATGTTAAATGCAGCTGGTCACACACAACTGAAATGCATTATCTACCACCTGTAATCACACCCTGTTTGTTCTCCATAAATGTTTAGCAAACAGAATAGTCAATAGGTGCAATTTTTTTTTTGTAGTTGAACAGTTGTAGGGCACCTCTCATTGGCACTTTCATTTCAGAGACTATTTTATCAGATTTTCACACAGCTGATATTGGCAGAAGGGTTTACTCTATACGGACATACCACCAACATCCATCTTTGATGGCATAGGCCAAGTGTGTCCAAACTGCAGCTTGCAAGACACATATGGCTCTTTAACCTTTAATATGCAGCTTGTGGAAATATGTTAGCCAAGCTCTTTTTTTCATCACAGTTAATATAAAAAGAAAAATTTCAATTTCGTTCATGTCTTGCGGCTTTCAAACATCTGAACTTTATTGTATGTGGCTCTTACATTAAACAAGTTTGGCAACCCCTGGCATGGGCAAATAAAATAGGAAGCATTATTTTCAGCGTGCTCCTTGTATATGACAATTTTATTTATATATGTGGATAATATTAAAAATCAGAAAAGAATTGTTTATTTCTATTTTGCAGCATATCGACACCTAGAAGTTGTTTCAGGTGGAAAGAGGCTATTTCTGCTGTACTGATCGTTGGTTTTTTTTTTTTTTTACACATAGAAAACTTTGAAAATGTAATTACCTTGAAATGAGTTCAACGTTGATACCATTATTAAGATTGAGGCGATTGATGCTCCGAGTGACACCAACAACAGTTTTTATAAGGCCATTGTCTAGAATGTAGGTTGTGGCTGAAGTCATAGAAACTGTCACACCAAATAACTAAAAAAGAAAAGTTAAAACCAAACCATTAGTCAGAAATTACTTCATAAGACATCCCTTTAGGGCAGTGGGACCCAAGCATTTTTTCTCTGGGATTCATTTTCAGAATTAAAATTTGTTTGCATCTCACTAAATTTTATGTGATAAAAAGTACATTTAAAAATAAAAAAACAGAGAGGGTTAAAAGGGAGATACACAGGGATTTGAAGTCAGAACATTATCATTGATAACTCTCCTCCAATTTGCAGATCCTTGTTACTATATTCTTGATACAATGCCAAAATATCACAATGATAAAATTGATCAATAATTATAACTATACTGGGACTCCGACATGCAATTACAAGTAATCCATAATATTTTAAAATTTTTAAATCATTTATTTTTTACATGAATTTTTCAAGTGTGTCAGTTATGTGCCATGTGCGATACACACAGGTGATCATGCATCTTTCGATAAATGATTCACGAGGCAGATTTTTTCTCGCAGTAGGTTGCCATTTTTTTCTGCGGTAGATCAGTTGCCATCCAAGGTTATAGAACATGGTCTGTCCTGCTATTTACCCTTAGCTGGGGGAGAAGAGGAGGATTCATACCTTTCTCAAGGGCATTAGCATGTAAATGAAGGTAATGGATTCAACTGGAATTCGAACTCGGCTCTCCGATTCCACATTTGGAGCTGCTAACCATTACTCCATTTTTTAAACCGTTTCTAAATCAGTCTTTTGATCATTCCACCCAACCTGCTTAACTTTTGCACCTTGGAACTTGAGAGAAAATTAAAAGAACTAGAATTAAGGCAGTAGATAATGACTAACATTGCATTTTAACCATTAAAATGGTGAGACCCTGCCATCAATGTAGTGCAGGGCTTAAAGTCATAAAATCTAGTTACCATAGAAGTTAGTATTTGCAGAGAAGGCACAGGGAAACAAGGTTATGAGGAGAAAAGGAAAAAGAGAGAAAAGGAAAAGAGAAAAAAAATGGAAAAAGAGAAAAGGAAAGAAAAAAAAAGAAAAGAAAAGAGAGAAAAGAGAAAAGTTAAAAAGGAAAAAGAGAGAAAAGAGAAAAAGAGAGAAAAGAGAGAAAAAGAGAAAAAAGAGAAAAAGAGAGAAAAAGGAAAAGAGAGAAAAGAAAAAAAAAAAAAAAAAGAAAAGAGAAAAAGAAAAAAGAAAAAGAGAGAAAGAAAAAAAGAGAAAAAGAGAAAAAGAGAAAAAAGAGAAAAAAAAAAGAGAAAAAGAAAAAAAAGGAAAAGAAAAGAAAAAAAAAAGAAGAAGGAAAAAAAAGAGAAAAAAGAAAGAGAAAAGGAAAAGAAAAGAAAAGAAAAAGAGAGAAAAAAGAGAAAAAAAAGAGAGAAAAAGAAAAAAAGAAAAAGAAAAGAAAAGAAAAAAGAAAAAAAGAGAAAAAGGAAAAAAAAGAGAAAAAGGAAAAGGAAAAAGAGAGAAAAAAAAAAAAAGGAAAAAAGAGAAAAGAGAGAAAAAGGAAAAAAGAGAAAAAAAGAGAAAAAAGAAAAAGAGAAAAAAAAGAGAAAAGAGAGAAAAGGAAAAAAAAAAAGAGAAAAGGAAAAGAAAGAGAAAAGAGAGAAAAGAGAAAAAGAGAGAAAAAAAAGAAAAAAAAGAGGAAAGAGAGAAAAGGAAAAAGAGAAAAAGAAAAAAAAAAAGAAAAAGAAAAAAAAAAGAAAAAAGAGAAAAGAAAAAGAGAGAAAAAGAGAAAAAAAGAGAAAAAGAGAGAGAAAAAGAGAGAAAAAGAGAGAAAAGGAAAAAGAGAGAAAAAGAGAGAAAAGGAAAAAGAGAGAAAAAGAGAGAAAAGGAAAAAGAGAGAAAAAGAGAGAAAAGGAAAAAGAGAGAAAAAGAGAGAAAAGGAAAAAGAGAGAAAAAGAGAGAAAAGGAAAAAGAGAGAAAAAGAGAGAAAAGGAAAAAGAGAGAAAAAGAGAGAAAAGGAAAAAGAGAGAAAAAGAGGAAAAAGAGAGAAAAAAAAAAGAGAAAGAGAGAAAAAGAGAGAAAAGAGAGAAAAGAGAGAAAAAAGAGAAAAAAAAGAGAGAAAAGAGAGAAAAAAAAGAGGAAAAGAGAAAAAAAGAAAAGAGAAAAGAGAGAAAAGGAAAAGAGAGAAAAAAGAAAAAAGAGAAAAGAGAAAAAAAGAGAAAAAGAGAAAGAAAAAAGAGAAAAAAGGAAAAGAAAAAAAAGAAAAAAAAAGAAAAAGAAGGAAAAAGAGAGAAAAAAGAAGAGAGAAAAGGAAAAGAGAGAAAAAGAGAAAAAAGAAAAGAGAAAAAAAAGAGAAAAGGAAAAAGAGAAAAAAGAAAAAAAGAAAAAGAGAAAAAGAGAAAAAAGAAAAAAAAGAAAAAGAGAAAAAAAAAGAAAAAGAGAAAAAAAAAAAGAAAGAAAAGGAAAAAAGAGAAAAAGAGAAAAGGAAAAAAAGAAAAGAGAAAAAGGAAAAAGAGAAAAAGAGAAAAAGAAAGAGAGAAAAAAGAGAGAAGAAAAAGAGAAAAAGAAAAAAGAGAGGAAAAGAGAAAAAAGAAAAAAGAGAGAAAAGAGAAAAAAAAAAAAAGAGAAAAAAAAAAAAAAGAGAAAAGAGAAAAGGAAAAAGAGAAAAAGAGAGAAAAGGAAAAGAGAAAAAAGAGAAAAGGAAAAAAAAAAGAGAAAAAAAGAGAGAAAAAAAAAAAAAAGAAAAAAGAGAAAGAGAAAAAAGAAAAAAAGAGAAAAAAAAAAAGAGAAAGAGAGAAAAAGAAAAAGAGAGAAACAGAGAAAGGAAAAAGAGAGAAAAAAAGAAAAGAGAGAGAAAAAGAAGGAAAAGAAAAAAAAGAAAAAAAGAGAAAAGGAAAAAAAAATTTTAAAAAAAAGATAAAAAAAAAAAAAAAAAAAAAAAAAAAAAGAGAAAATGAAAAAAAAAAAAAAAAAAAAAAAGAAAAAAAGAAAAAAAAAAAAAAAAAAGAAAGAAAAAAAAAAAGAAAGAAAAGACAGAAAACAGAAAAAGAGAGAGGAAAAAAAGAAAAAAAAAAGAGAGAAAAAGAAAAGAGAAAGAAGAAGAAAAAAAAAAAAAAAATTTTAAAAAAGAAAAAAAAAATGAAAAAAAAAGAAAACATTAAAGAGAATAAAATAATTAAATAAAGGAGATGTTTTGAGAACTGAATGAGAAGGAAAATAAAAGAAATAAAAAAAAAAAAGGAGAAAAAAAAAACAAGAAAACTTCTTTTAAATAAACAGAGAAAAAAGAAAGAGAATGAAAATCAAAAGACAAAAATTAAAGAGAAGAGGAAAAAAAAAAATCAAAAATGAGAAATTAAATAAAAATTTTAAAAGGTGAAAATGAAATTTTTTCAGAATTTTTTTTAAAAAGGTCAAGGTGAAAATTGGCCAAATTTAAAAAGAGGAAAAATGGCCAAAAGAATGACAATAAAAAAAATTGAAAAAAAATAAAATTTTAAATTTTAAAATTTTTTTCTAAAATGAATGAAAAAAAAAAAAAATTTTTTTAATTGAAAAATTCAAATTATTTTATATATAATATTATTCAGATAAATTTTTAATTTTTTTTTTTTTTAATTATTTTTGAAATTTTAAACAAGAATAGAAAACTGGTGATGAATTTAACCTCATTTTGAATGTTCAACTTTTTTAGTTTAGATAAAAATAATTCAGATGAACTGATTGTTACCTTTTTTTGATTTTTTTTTTTTTCAAATCTTCAGCACAAATAGTTTATCAGTGACAATATATTCATGAAGAAAGAAAATAATGGTTTTTGTTTGAAAAATGTTTGAACTTGTGTTTGCACTGATGAAAAAACATTCAAATATATGAGGGGATATATAAAATTTAACTAATCAGTCTTCAATTTCAAACTTGTTAAAAAAAGTATTTAACTATGATTGATTTTTTGAGATATGAATTTGAACATTTTTTATGAAAGAAAAATATACACTATTTACATGTTATAAAAAAAAATCTTAATTGTTGTTAATACAAATATTTTGAGAAAAATTGTGTCTTCTAATTTCTATATCTTGTCTAAGTTTTTTTTCTCCTGAAAAGAAAAATTAAAAGGTTTATAGATTAAATAAAGGGTTCAGTATTTTCATGGCAACTGTTCTGATATAATGGAACCCATTAAATGATGCAACCATTTTTTATTCTAATGGTTTTTTTTTTCACTTTGCCTGTGGAAAAAAAATAAATAAATATTTTTTGCTTCCCATAAATTAAAAAAAAAAATCAAAAATTTTCAACATTAATCACCATCTTGTTTTTTATGGACCCTGTTTAAATTTCAGAAATTTCCTTACTAAAGATTTTTTAATTTATCTGTAAAATGTATTTAATATGTGTTAAAAAATTATCTTGCTTATAAGGAAATGAGGAAAAAAAAAATGCCCCAGATTGTTATACATCTGATAAAGACTGGAGTAGAAAATGGATGGTAGATATACTATAGTCGCAACCAGATATTTTAAGGTAAAGCAACATATTTATTTTTATACTAATTTCTTTCATTTTATTTATTGACAAAAAAAAAAAATGTTATGTTCTTTCAGAATGTAGGTGATACCATCCAGATATTTTTAAAAAAAAACTTAATGGAGAAATTTTTTTAAATATGATTTTTTTCAAACCATGTATCATAGAATGAAAGAAAAAAATTTCAAGGTAATTAATGAAAATTTTAAATAAACAAAAAAAATAAAAAGCACAATACATACATATCAAAGAAAAAATTTTTTTAAATTGATTAAAAGATTACATCATTGTTATAATAAATAAACATAATAAATTAAGTGGATGGGTTGAAATGAGGTTACATGACATATTCAGAGATGTCATGATATGACAATGAAATCACAATGAAAAGAAAACCAACATGTTGTTAAATGATCTGAATTCAATTTTGGGAATCTTTTTGCAAACAAATTTTTCATTATCATGTATTGAATTGTACCTGAACTAAGATCAGAAAATTACTTGTACTGAATGAGATTTTTTTTATTTTATTATAGTGTTCATTTAAAAAATGAACAAGTTTTAAATATGAATTTAAAAACAAAAAAAATGAAAGAATTAAAAGACAAAACCAAAAAAAAAAAAAAAAAAATGTTTTTAATAGAAGTTTAACTACATGTTAAACTAAAAAAATGATAAAAAATGGTTGAAAATCATTTTTTTAGAACAGGGGTTCCATAACAGCATTATATGCACTTATATAAATGGCAGAAGAGGAGGGCAGAAAAGAAAATGATTGAAAGACTTAGAAACAGTTTAAAAATAAAATATGCCAAAAAATAAAAGGATTTAAATAATTTAAAATATTATTATAGATTACTTGTAATTGCATGAATCAGTTAAAAAGTATATAAATAATTATGGAACAATTTTATCACTGTGATATTTTTGCATTGTATCAAGTATTAAGAATATAGTAACTAGGGTCTGCAAATTGGAGGAGAGAGTTATCAATAATATTCTGACTTCAAATCTGTGATTATCTTTAACCTTTAACTGAAATTTTTTAAATGTACTTTTTAGTCTGCAACAAGTTTTTGGTTGAGGAATACAAATTTTAATTGAAAAGAAAAATGCAAAAAAAGAGAAAAAGGTTTAGTAACAACTTTCAGAAGAAAAACAAAATATTTGCATCTTTTTACTTAAAATCTTGTTAATTGTTCTAAAAAAAAATTTTTTTCAAGAAATTTTTAATATTTAATATCATGATTTTTGGTTGTATAGAGATGGATTGATAGCATCATTAAAGAGAGATAATCTGAAAGGGAACTTTTAGTTGCTTTATGCATAGATAGACACCATTAGGGTTATTCAGTTGGCAACGTGACTTTTTTTTCAAAAAATGAATTACTATGACTTCTTTGCAAAGATAATGGAATAGTTTTCTGCCATAAATCCAGAGATTTAAATTCATTTTTATAAAAAAATAGAATTGTTGCCAAATAAGGAAGGAGAGAACTAAATTTTATCTTTATTATTTAAAGCATTAATATTTAAAGAAATAAATTGAATATTTCCATGGGTTAAATTTAAAAAATGAATGCAGAATAAATTTATTGGAATTTAGACTTGTCAATTCTATTTTAGACACCAATAACCATCAAGCAACCATTACACCCTACCAGTTTGTTGCTTTTCTGTAACATTTTGGTTATTTTCTATTCTACAACTATTAAGCCAGATATATTTATATTGGTTAAATTAAATTGTTGTCTATGTCAAAAAGAAAACAAATTTAAATTTGAGAAATTAAAAATTCAAAGGCTATTGATCCATTACTTTTTGTTATTTGCATAAAATTTTATAAAACATTATGATAAAAATAAAAATTTACTTAAAAAATTTTAAAAGGACAGTAAAATAGCTTTCTTTACAATTCAAAAGGTTTGTTGTTGAAAATTTCTTACTAATTGAATTGACCAATTCTAACTCCTGTCCAATCAGGAAAATTTACAATAAGAGTTAAAATTTTATTTGAAATTTAATTTAAAGCATAAATTTTAGAAAAAAGAATTTATTGAATTTTTTTTCTAAAAAATTTTTAGAAGTCCAAAATTAATGAAATTTGTTTGTTGATTTAAAACTCAATGAAAAAAAATTAATTTTTAAATTAAAAAAAACAAATTATAAAATTTAAAACAATATTGATATGCATGATTTCTTTTCATATCTTTGGTTGATGAATTTTTTAAAGACAATGAGTAACATATAGAAAAAGACACAAAAGAAAAAAAAATTTATGATTTTTTTTGCAAGCTGAAATTTAATTTTTTTTGGGAGCTTTGAAGTAATAAAAATATGATATATGTTATTCTGCTTTCACAATTGAATACATGGTAGATGATACTCAGCTTTTGTGCATATACATGTTTTGTGGACATAATTACTAGAGGTGGTGATATATGTGTTTTTATGTTGTAGTTTTTTTGAAGTTATATTTTGGAATACAGTTTGATTTTTTTAAGAAATTGTAGGATATTATATGGATTAATGTCATGAAAGAGTTCTTTCATGTTGATTTGGTTGATTTTGTTTAGTGGCATATCAACCTCTATGGGTTATTTAATGCTTAAAATATTAAATATTTTGAAAACAATTTTTTTTTAAATTTTAAAATATTTTTTTTTAAAATAATAAATCAAGGGTTATAAAAATGTAATTTGTTAATTTTAAATTTTTTATTGTTTTTTATATTTAAATTTTTTATAAAAATATATTGTTGGTATTTTTTTTTATAAAATGTATTTTTTATACTTTTTATTTTTTTTTTTTTTTTTTTTTTTTTTGGGGTACATATATTTGCCCATTTTGGGACCCTAACAGGTACTACCACCCCAGGGTTCAGTTTTGGACTTGGGAACAACAGCAATTAAGAGAAATATAAAAAATCAAAACCTCTCCAATTTTTGATTTTAAACATTGGATGTAGTTTAATGTCTTATCCAGGACTAATAGGAATATTTAAAAATGATAAATAGATAAATTTTATGATTTTTTTAAAATCTAAATTCAAAAAAAAAAAAAAAAATCAAAATTGAATTCATTCATGTATTTTAAATAACACTATTTTTTCAAAAAAAAAAAAAAAAGTAAGGTAATTTGAAATTTATTTTTTAATGAAAAAAAAATCATAAATGTTAAAATCATACATTTCATTTTGTGCTTTTTTTTGAAAAAAAATAAATAATTTTGAAAATTAAAATTTTTTGAAAAAATTTTAATGAATTATGTTTTTAAAATTGAAATTTATAAAAAAAAAAAATTTTAATTTAATAAATAAAAAAAAGAAAGGTATTGAAAATTTTTTTATTTTTTTTAAATGAAATATTCAATCATAAAAAATTTTTAATTTTTAAAAATATTTTTTTTATTTTTTTATTCAAAATTAATTTATTTGAAAAATTTAATATAAATAAAAAAAAAAAAAAAAATTTCAAATGATTTTATCCAAATTAAAAAAAAATTTTTTTTTTTAAACAAAAAACATTATATTGTAATTAATAAAAATTAAATGATACATCGAAAAAATAACAAATATATTTGAAATAAATTTTTTGAGGCAAAATTATGAGATTTTTTGACATTAAAAACATTTTAAAATGAAAAAATAAAAAAAAACATATTAAAATTAAAAAAAAAATTAAAAAAAAATCAAAATTTTTGAAAATTTTCAAATTAAAAAATTTACAAATAAAAATTTTTTTAAAAAAGATTCAATAAAAATTGTTATTTTTTATCCACATTCAAATTTTTAAAAAAAAAATAAAACACATTTCAAATAAAATTTATAAAAAAAATGAAAAAAAAAAAAAAAATTTTTGTCAAAATTTAAAAAAAAAGAAAAAAAAAAAAAAAAATGAAAAAAAGTTAATTATTTTATTTTAATGAAAACAAACAGTTTTCATAAATATTGTTTAAAAAAATTTTATGTTTTTATATTGTTCATCATTTCTTTTTTATTTTGAAAAATTGATTTAATACAAAAAATTTTTTTAAAAATTTAACAAACAAAAATCAATAAAAAAAAATAACAATGAAATCAATTTTAAATTTTTAAAAACAAAAGATTTTTTAATATAAAAAATAAATAACAAATTTTTTTTTTTTTTAAAGGAAGAAAAAAAAAAAAAAAAAATTTTTCAAATAAATTTTTTAAAAATTAATATTAAAAGAAAACAATTTTAAAAAATTTTAATTCTAAAATTATTTTTTTTTTTTTTCAAATTGAAAAAAATTTAAAAAAATACAAAATTTCAAAAATTTTTAAAAAACAAAAAAAATTTTATATGAAAACAAATTATTTAAATAAAATAATAAATTAAAAAATAATTTTTCATAAAAAAAAAAAACAACCATTAATTAATTTCAAAAATTTAATAAAAAAAAAATAAAAATTTTAAACAAAAAAAAAAAATTTAAATAAAATTTTTTATAAGATGAAATAGTATCAAAAATATAAAATTTCAAACATTAAATTATATACAATCCATTATTAAATAATATAATATATAATTTACAATAAATATTTAAAATTTTTTTTTTTGCAATAAATTAAAATTTTTTAATATTAAATGTAATGAAATTTTTTTGAATTTTAAAAAATTAAAAAAAAAGAAAAAAAAAAAAAAAATTCAAAATTTGAAAAAAAATTAAAATAATAATATTTTTTAAGTTAAAGATTTAAATCAAAAATTTTCAAAATATTAAAAAAATGGGAAATAAATATTTTAAAAATTTAAATTCAAAATAAAAAAAAAAAAAATAAATTTAAAATTTTTAAAAAAGAATTTTTTTGATATTAAAAAATATTTTTCAATATCAAATTTTTAAAAAATAAAAAAAAATTTCAAAAATTAAAAAATTAAAAAAAAAATTTTTATTTTTTAAGATGAAAAAAAATTGTTTTTTTAAAAAAAAAATTATAAAAAAATCAAAAATCATAAAATCTGAAATTTATTTTCAATTTAATTTAATATAAAATTTAAAATTTTAAATATTTAAAAAAAATACTATCAAATTTTTTCAAAATCAAATAAAAATCAATAAAAAAAGTAAAGAAAAAATTTTTTAAAAAACTTCTTTAAAACAATTTTTTTATTATTTAAATTTTTTTAAAGATTTTTTATAAAAATTAAAAAAGAAAAATTTTTTTTTTAAAATTTTTCAAATAAATTTTTAAAAAAAATTTTTTAAATTGATGGATTTTTTTTTTTTTTTAATCATTGAAATAAAAAAAAAAAAAAACAAAAAAAAATAAAAAATTTTTTATTCTAAAAAAAATATATCAAATAAAAAAAAATTTAAACAAAAAATAAAAAAAAAATTATAAAAATAAGTAATGTTAAATGAAAATAATAAATCCAAAACACAAAAAGATCATAATTTATTTTTTTTTTTAAAAAAACCAAAAATGAAAATTAAAAAAAAAATATAAAAAAAAAAAAATAAATTTAAAAAAAAAAAAAAATTTTTTTCAAAAAATAATTCAAAATTTTAAAATAGTGAAAATAGAATCAATTATTAAATAAAAATGAAAAAATTAAAAAAATTAAATTTTAACAATGGAAATGAAAGAGAAAAATAAAAAAAAATTTTATATTTCAAATAAAAAAAATAAAAAAAAATAAATTTATGACAATTTTTTTTTTGAATAAATATAAAAATATAAAAAAAAAAATAAAAAAAAAAAAATTTTTAAAAAATTTTCTTTGGAAAATTTAAAAAAAATTTTAATATCTTTAAATAAATTAATGAAATTTTTTTTATTTATTTTTTTTTCATTTAAAAAAAATAAAAAAATTTATATTTTTTTTTTAAATAAAAATAAAAATAAATTAAAAAATTTTATTTTATTAAAAAATAAAAAAATAAAAAAATTTTAATTTTTAAATAAGAATTTTAAATATTTTTTTTATAAAAATTTTGATTTTTTATATTTGACAATAAATTTCCAAAAAAAATAAAAACAAAAAAAAAAAAAAAATTTTTTTATTTTAATTTTTAAAAAAAAATAAAAAAAATTTTTATTTATAATAATAAATATTTTTTTTTTTTAAAATTTCAATTTTTAAATTTAAATTTTAAAATTTAAAAAAAAAAAAAAATTTAAAAATTTAAAATTTTTTCAATTTTTTTTTTTCAAAATTGAAAAAATTTTTTTAAATGTTTTTCTTTTTTAAAATAATATAAATGAAATTTAAAATATATTTTAAAAAAAAAATAAAAAAAAAAATAAAATAAAAAAAAATTCTTTAAATTGATTATACCATATAAAATAAAATAAAAAAAAAAATTAATAAAAAAATATATTTAAAAAAAATATTAAAAAAAAAAAATATAAAATTTTAAATTATAAAATTTTTAAAAAATAATATTCTCCTTTTTTTATTTATTAAAATTTTATTAAATTTTTTTTTTTTTTTTTTTAATTAAATTATTTAAAAATTTTTTTTTGATAAAATTTTTTTTTAAATTTTTTTAAAATTTTAAAAATTTTATTAAAAAAAAATATTTAATATCTTAAAAAAATTTTTTTAAAATAAAATTAAAAATTAAAAATAACAAAAAAAAAAAATTTTTATTTTATTTCAAAAAATTAAAATAAAAAAAAATAAAAAAAAAAATAATTAAATCAACATTTTTTTAAAATTAAAAAAATTTTAAATAAAAAAAAATAAAAAGTATAATTTTTTTTTATAAAATTTAAAAATTAAGATTGAAAATAATATGCTGAAAATTTGATTTTTTTTTTTAATTTTAAAAAAAAAAAAAAAAAAAAAGAAAATATAAAAAAAAAAAAATATTAATTTAAAATTCTTTTGGAAAAAAATTAAAAAATTTTTTTTAAATTGAAAAAAATGAATTTAAAAAAAAAAGATTTATTGAATTTTTTAAAATCAATTTTTTATTTATTAAATAAATTTTTTTTTAAAAAATTGAAAAAATAAAATATTTAAAAAAAAAAAATTAAATATAAATTTTTTTTGAAAAAAAAAAAATAATAATTTAAAAATTATTTTTGATTGATTTTAATTAACAAAAATGATGGGAAAATTTTAAAATTTTTTTATATAATTTTAATTTATTAAAATAAAAAAAAAAATTTTTTTTTTTTTTTAACATATTTTTTTTTAAAAATTTAAAAAAAAATATTGAAAAAAAAAAAAAAAAAAAATTAAAATATCATCATTTAATTTTATAAAATGAAAAATTAAAAAAAAATCATTTTTTAAAATTTAAGAAATAATTTATATTTATTTAAAAATAATTAATTTGAAAAAAAATAAATTTATTTATTAATTAATTTATTGTATTTTTGTAACCCCAACAAAAAACATTTTAAAAATTTTTTTAAATATAAATATCAACAAATATACATATTTATATATAAAATCTTAATATATATATATATATATATATATATATATATATATAGGGTGCGATGGGTAAATTGTCGCCATTTTATATTTTTAATTTTTTATGCATGCATTGTTGTTTTTTTTGATTTTGTTGACTGCACAGTATAGTAGGGTCAGTTGGGCACCGTCTGTGAAAAAAAGAGCACCATGATGCAATTCACTCTGCCAGAAATTTGGAAATGGCATGCTGTACTGCTTGGCATTCATGCTGGAAGCTCAAACAAACATTTCAGAGTGTTTGGGTGTCAATCTGAGGACAGTGCAGAGGATTCAGAAAGAGTTGGATGAGTCTAATGGTGATTATGAAGGTATGGTGTTTGGAAAATCACTCTGATGATTCTGATAAGAAAAGAATCCTGAATTCATCTTCCCACAGGGCCTCAGACTCAACATGGAGGCCTACATCAAGTGCCTTGAGGAGGTAGTGCTGCCCTGGGTCAAGAGAGTAGCTGTTGCGAGACCCTATGTTTCGCAACAGGAATCTGCACCATGCTACACAAGCAGGAGAACCCAGTCATGGCTGTCAGACAATTTCTGTGACCACATCACCCCTTACATCTGGCCACCTAACTCCCCAGACTGCAACCCCTTGATTATTATGTGTGTGGGGTGCAGTTGAGCAAGAGACCAACAAAACTCCTTGTAACACCAAAGATGAACTGAAGGCAAAGGATTATGGCAGCATTCACCAACTTAAACAAGGAGACCATCCAGAAGAGTTGCAGGAGATTAAAAAGTTGTCTGGAGGCCATGGTTGAAGCCAATGGTGATTTTATTGAATAAATTTACTCTTTATTTCAAGATATTTTTTTGTAATTTTGGTAAATATATCTGTTAAAATGAGATGTCATTTGTTATTTTCATTTTTGCATAATTTAGATGACATTTATCCATGAACACTTATTTATGTTTATATAAATAAATATATATAAATATAAACTTAAATGCAAATGAAAATTATTTAGTTTTATATTTTTGTTTTTAATATAAAAATAAAAAATTTTATATATCAATTAATAAATTTTATATACATTTTAAAATTTTATTTAATTTATCATTTACATTAAAAAAAAAAAAATTTTTTTTTTTACAAAAATTATATAAAAATCAAAATTAAAAAAAATGCTTAGAATAAAATTTGAAATTTTAAAATTTAAAATTTAAACAAATACAATATTGACTGTTAAAATGATACATAAATATTTTTAAAAAGATGCAAAAAAATTTTAAAAAAAAAAAAATTTTGAAAAATTTTTACAATGAAAAAAAATTTAAAAAATTTTAAACAAAAATATAAAAGAAAAAAAATATTTTTTTTTGGTTAAATGAAATAATTTTTTTTTGATATTTTCATTTAAATTTATAATGTCAATAAACAAGGGATTCTGATAAAAATTATTTCAAAAATATAAAAAAAATTTAAAATTATATATATAAAAAATATTTAAAATAAATTTAAATAATAACATTTTATTTAGAATATAATAAAAAAATTAGTTCATTTAAAAATATTTTAAAAAAAATTTTAAAAAAGGAAATTTTTGAACAAAGAAAAAAAAAAAAAACTAAATGCCAAAAAAAACAAAAAATAAATTAAAATAAACATTGGAAACAATGTATATTATAAAAATATTTAAATATTATAAAAATATAAAAAAAAAATTTCAAAAGATGCCCAATGTTTTTTAAAAAAAATGAAAACTAATTTTTATATTTTTAATATATTAAAATAAAAAAAAAAAATTAAATAAATGATAGAATTAAATAAAATTTTTTAAAAATGATTTTTTTATTTTAAATTTTTTTTTTTTTTCAATAAAAATTTTTTTCAGAAAAAAAAAAAAAAATAAAAGAAAAATTGATTGAATTGCATTAAAATTAATTTTTTGAAAAAAATTTTGAAAGTTATGATAAAATATAAGTTTGCATGAAAAAAAAAATAAAATTTTAGGGTTAAAATTTTTTCAAGAATATTGACACCAAAAAAAAAACAAAAATAATTAAAAATTTTTTAAAAATTTTTTAAAAAAATTAATTAATTTTAAAAAATTGAAAATCATGATTTAAAAAATAATTCAAATATTCTAAACATTTGGAACATATAAAAAAAATATAAAAATTGATATTTTATAATAATTATTTAAATTTTATAAAATTTATTTCCCTTGAATTTTTTAAGGATAAAAAATTTTATAAATTTGATAGAAAAAAAATTTTTTTAAATTTAATAAAATAAAAATTTTAAAAAAAATTGAACCAGGATTAAAAAAAAAAAAAAAAAAAAAAAAAGTTAAATATATTATATATATTTAAATATTTAAATTTAAACAAATATTAAATTATATTTATTTTTTATAAAATTGATTTTTGGAATAGAATTTAAATTTAAATCAAAAACAATAAAAAAAATTTTCTTTGAGCCATTAAATTTAAATACTTTTTCATTAAAGATTTATATTTAAATTAATTTTGAAAGAAATTTTGGTTAATTTAAAATAATCAACAAATAATTATATAAAAAAAAAAAAATAAAATAATAAAACAAAATTTTATAGAAATTGTTAGATACATGGATTTGGATTAAAAAAAAATTAAATAGAAAACATTTAAATGCATTAAAAGAAATTAAAAATAAAAAAAATATTTTAAATTTTTATAAATTCTAAATTTTTTTTTTAATTTGTCTTTTTTTAAAAAAAAAATAAATTTTTGTTTTTGGTGGGGACTTAGATATTTAAAAAAAAAAAAAATTGAGAATTGAAACTTATTAATTTGAAGAAATAAAGAAGAATACAAAAGATAAATTCTTTCATTACAATTTGATATAAAAATTTAAAAAAAATGTTTTATAAAAATTAATAAAATTTTTTTTTTATATATTTATTAAATTATTATACAATATAAAAATTTATATAATTTTAAAAAAATAAAAAATCCATTTGAATTTTAAAAAGATTTTCCTCATTAAAAATATAAAAATTAAATTGGAAAAATCTGTTAACTTTTATGGCTATAAAGATTAAAAAATTGGGATTAATTATCCATTCCTTTTACAATTTTTTTTTTATTTTTTTTTGTTAGATTTTAGAAATTTACTTTAATTTATATTTAGAATGTAATTTTCTATCATTTAAAAAAAATTTTAAAAGTATTAAATATTTTATTTTTTTAATATTTTATTTATTTTTTAAAAATTTAAAATTTTTTAAATTTTACAAAAATTAAATAAATAAATTTAAGAAATTTTTTTTGGATGAATTAAAAGATAATAAAATCATAAAAAAAATAAAAAATAAATTAAAAAAAAAAAATTTTTTTTTCATTTAATAACAAATTGAAATGAAGATTATTTAATTAAAAAAAAAAAATGTTTTTCCTTTTTAAAAAAAGAATGAAGAAAAATTGAAATAATTTAAAAAATTTATAAAAAAATGAAAAATTTAAAATTGTTAAAAGGAAATGAGCAAAATTTTTGAAATTTTTAATTGAAAAGATTGATTTTTTAGAAAAATAAGGAAAATTTGAATTTTAAATACTATTAGTATTCATATCTAAAATTATAATTTATAAAGAAACAAAAAATTTTATTCATTTTTTCCACCAAAATTTTAAATTTTATTTTTTTTTTTTGAATTTTGATTCTTATTTTGAAACAATAAATTAAAATATTTAAGAATAAATAAAAAAAATTTAACAAATAAATAGACATACATTTTAGGTTTATAAACACCTGTTTAAAATATTTTTTTTTGAACATATATTTATATAATATTGAAAAATCATGGACTGAAATATAAGTTTCAAATTTTTAAAATTAAAAAATTTATTAAACATTATTTAAAAATAATATATATTAATTGCATCCATAATTATATGAAAAAAAAAAAAAATTATTTTCAAACAAATATAATCTTGCAAGCTTTATTTTTTTTTTTTTTTCAAAATAAAAAAGAAAAATGCTTACATTGCAGTTAATACATTATAAAATTTGGTTTTACATATAAATATGGCAATGATATTAAGTTTTCATTTTATTTGAAAATTTAAAAAATTTGATTTTTTGTCTGAAAAAAAATTTGGAATTGCATTGTTTATTTTATAACAGACAATACCATTTTCCAAAAATTGTTTTTTTTAATAGTTCAACAATATGAAAATAAAAATGTAATTATCTTAATATTTATAATAAATGTCAATTTTTTAAATTCATTCAATGTTTTGGTATATTATATAGATAAATACCATAAGAGTTCAATTTTTTGGAAAACAAAAAAATTTTTTTAAAAATGTTTGATTGGAAGCAAAATTTTAAAAATATGATATCATATTATTAAAATATAGATTATTACATTTATCACAACAGAAAAAAAATTTTTGTAAAAGGAAAGACTTTTTTCAATAATTTTATTCTAAATATTATGTAATTAATCAAATAAAATTTAATTTTTTTTAAAAATTTAAAAAAATTTTGTGATAAAATATAGAAAAAATAAATTTTGAAAAACATATTTTTGAAAAATGTAAAATTTTCATCAAATTAAAAAATAATGTTATAAAATGAAAATATTATTATTAATATTTGAAAAATTTTTATACATATCCAAAATTAAATTTTGAATATATAAATTTCAAAAAAATCTTATATAATTTTTAATTTCATATTAATATAAAAAATAAAAAAAATTGGAAATATATATAAATATATAAAAAAATATTTATATTAAAAATTATAATTTAAAAAATATATATATATATATACATATATTATATATATATAATTATATATATATATATAAAAAATATAATATATATACAAATAACCAAATATATATTTACATGGAAAAAAATTATATATATATATATATACATACATAAAATATGATATTTTGTGGAAAATAACAATATATTTTGTACAAAATATTTTATATATATATATATAAATATAATTATATATATAAAAATTTATATACATGAATCATAAAAAATACATAAATTTTAAATATATAAAATAATATATAAATATATATATACATATATACATATGATGCATATATAATAACCAAATTTGTCATATTATATATATATATATTTATATATGAATATATATATCTATATAAATCATATTTTATATAATACATTTATACAATATTAATATATATATATAATATTTATACACATGATTATATACATATAATATATAATATACAAATATATAAATAAACATATATCATACATAAATCTAATATAATAAACAATTATATATATATATATATATAATATACAACCTTATATATATATATATACATATAATTAAAATATACCAATCCCCATACAACAACACAATACATACATATAATGACATATATATATATATATACATACATAAATATATATATATATATATAAATAAAATACAACATAATATATATATATATATATATAAAGATATAAATATATATATATATATACATACAATACATAGAAATATATATATATATATATATACATATAATGAATAAATATATACCCATTTTTTGAAATTTTATGTAATATATATATATATATACAGAAAATATTATACATATATATATATATTTAATTATCCAAATATAATATATATTATATTACAAATATTATAATATATATGAAATTTATAAATATTTTTATAATATATATATATATATATACAAATATATCATATGACATATGAATATATAAAAACATTTAACATACAAATAAACATTATATATATATAAACAATTAATTACATATATATATATATATACTATACACTTATTTATTTTATATATATATATATATTTACATATAAATAAATATCATTTAAATATATATATTTATATATTTATTACATACATTTGGTTCATATATTTATATATATATAATATTACATACAAAATAAATATTTGTATATATATTTATTTGATACAAAATTATTGACATATTATATATATATCAAGAATATTAAACATATATATATATATAAATATAAATATACATATTATATCCAATATATTATATAAATATATTTGGAATTAAATATATTAAACATATATATATATTTATATATATATATAAAAACATACAAGATATATATATATATATATATATAATTTAAATGTATATTTATATATATATATATACTTTCCACTTTTATTCAGTGTAAATATATATAAATATATATTTATATATATATATATAATATATATATATAAATATATATATATATATATATATATACATACTTAAATAACATATATATATATATATACACATACACATACATAAATATATATATATATATATATATATATATATTAAATATACAAAATATATATATATATATATATATAAACATACATACAATATATATATATATATATATATATACATACATACATAATATATATTTATATATATATATATATACAATACATACATATATAACAATATATATATATATACACACATATACATACATACATACAATCCAGTCTGTTCATGACTTGCCTACTGATCAACATTTGGAGTGTGCAGAAAAAGATAGTGACAATTTGTTTACTGTGCTGTGCAGTGCTCAGCGTTCATTTACATATATTAGAAGAGGTTTTCACTAAATTACAACAACCATCTGTGTGGACAGAAAGAGCATTTTGTTTGCTCTTAGTCTTAAGTGGGTATGCCAATGAATTTTTCCATTTTATACTCACTAGGAACCTTTTACATTGGTTCTTTTGCCAGGATAATACATTTTTCTCCCCCCAACCTCATTTTTATTAATAAATTTGTATTTTACTCATGGTTTCTTTTTTCTCCTTATGTGTTTTTTTTTTTTTTTGCATTGCAAATTGCTATTCTGTCAATTTAATATTTATCAACATTTTCTTCTGACAAAGTGTTGGTTGAATAAGATCCTTTCTTGTATTTTCAAATTGTGTGGATGTGTGTGTGTAGCAATTTTTCATATTAAAACAAGTTATGGAAGCGTAATGGATAGCAGCTCAGATTGAGGAATTGGAGAGCAGAGTTTGAATTCCAGTTGAATCTATTACATTCATGCTAATATCCTTGGGAAAGGTATGAATCCTCTTCTCCTGCTAGCTATGGGTAAATAGCAGGATGGACCGGGTTCTATAGCCTTGGATGGCAACTGATCTACCACAGAAAGTAATGGCAACCTACTGCAGGAAAAAAATCTGCCTTGTCAGTCATGTATCAAAAAAATGCATGATCAACTAAGCGTGTATCATGTATGGCACATAACTGACTGAATGACAGTTTTCTATTTTATTTATTGTTTTTCTATATTTTGGTTCATTTTATTGGTTTCCACTACATATTTAAATATAAATTGTTAAATGTTTGATTACTTTTTATTTTTGTGAGCCATTACAAAATTTCATTTTTTGTGCTATGTAAATAGACTCATTTTACAAATAACATTTTTCTTTAAAATACATTTATAGTAATTGTTGAACAATATAGTTCATGCCACTTTGAAAGAAATATTTTACCAGAAAAAAATTTGTTTCAGCCCACCATATTTTTACAAAACGCACTACACTTTGATTTAAAATCAAACTCAGCGTTATATATATATATAAATATATATATATATATTTTATATATAGAGAGAGATAGATATATATAGAGATATATTTTCGTTGTCCTCTTATTACTAAGAGAAAAAAAACAAGAACAACATCTATTCTATACCTGAAGATGTCTGTAGGAACAGACGAAAGCTTGTAGTAAAAATAACAACTAATACGGCAGAAATTTATATAAACAAGGATCAATTCATTCATAACGGATCTGGAGGTTTTTGTATACTATTTGAATTGTTTGCGATGATGGATGTCTCGCCATTTAAATCATTAACCTTTGCATTAGTTTTGTGTGAATAATTCATGTATATATATATATATATATATATATATATATATATATATATATATATATATATATATATATAGAGAGAGAGAGAGATCTTGCACTATCAACAGTTTGAACAAGACCAGTCCACTTTCAAACCATCAGTCACAATGACTTGTGACAACCTATGGTGTCATTTTCTAGCACTTTCCAAAGTCACTGCATGCTGGCATTGCCTACACATGGTGATAGCATCAAGAAAACACCTCCTTGACAAAAATCACCTATGGTAAGATTTGATAGGAGCTTACCTAACTGAATGAAGATAACAGTCCAAATATTTTTTTTTCATTCCAATTGTAGAATAGGAAAATAGTTAATGCTCTCATCATACAAGTAAGTATTGGATGGAAACTGATCAGTATAAAATAAAGTTTCCATCTGACATGTGTATGTTGACTGGTGACTGACACAGTATTATTGGGTCTTACTTCTAGCATTACAGTTTTGCATCACTGATATACCGTGCTAAGGCACATGATATATTGACATAAATTAATTTTCATTGATCAAATTAAGAGATATATTGATAATAAAATTAACATAAAACAAGTTATTGAATAAAATTAAAATCAAACTGAAATTTTGTTTCTGCTATGAGGATCACTAGGCATTTATTAAAGGCATCAGGACAAAAAGATTTTGAAAACTTAGTTTAAATATAACAAGAACTATGAAAAAGCTGGGTGGGGGGAAGAGAGAAAGAGAGAGAGAGAGAGAGAATGGAAAAATTAAACATTTTATTTAATTTCCTCCACTAAATTTTGGGATAGGCGCCATATTTATAATTTACTTACTGACCTGCTTTCACTTTGTTCACATCATGCATTTGCAGCCAGTCACATGATATAAGAATCTACCAGTTTTTAACTCAGTCCCAAATACTGACCTCATGATCTCTTTATGAAGATTTGGTGAAGAGTTGTGCGGGTGGGCAGTAAAGAGGTAAAGTAGAATTTGAAACCACACAGATAATTATTTAATAACAAACACACACACAGAAACAATAGGACGAAATGAAATAGCTTTTGAATAATATATTTTAGCAATGAGTTTTTTTTTTTTTTAAATCATTTCACCCCCATGCAAGGCACTAAAGCCACTAAGACAAGGTGTTACTGGCTGAAGGAAAAAAAAAAAAAAAAAAAAAAAAAAAAAAGAGAGAGAAACATTATTAAGGAGCAAGAACAACAGAGAAGACAATGCATTTAAATTTTTGAAAATCAAAGTTAGCTTTAAATCATGGAGCCAGAAGAGAGTTCCGTAAATGGGAAGTGTGAGAAAAACTGTTAGCATAGAACTTATGGTTACATCTAACCAACTCAAATGTAACTTGAGACCTAGCTGCCAATCAAGTACTGCGCTTAAATTCATAAAGTATGTTCCATAGTGAAAAGTTCATCTGAACAATTACCATGCAAGTATTTATAGAAAAGGCACAGGAAATCTACATTATGGCAGTGATAACTGAAGCCATGACACTAGGCCAAGACTACCAATAATATTGTTGATTTTTCTTTGGATTTTCTCAAGAATATTTAAATATATTAGCAAGAGCTATGGCACATATGTGGCAGCAATATTCAAAGCATGAACAAGTGGTAGACTTATGTGCAAGAAATTCTGGAGAAAAATTATTTAGTACAACACAGTGAATCATCTTTCTTAGCAGTACACTTAGTAATGGAGTCAATATAGCCTTTCCACTTCATGTCAGCTGAGAATATTAGCCTGAGAAGGTGCAACCAGTCACTCTCCTGGAGGTTAACATTAGACATGTCGATGGTAGGCAGAAAGGGGTCCCTCAGATGATCAATATAGAGAAGATTCATTTTTGGAGACATTAAAATTAACATGCCATTCCATGCCCCAGTACTACAGATTGTAGGTCATTTTATTTTATTTTATTTTATTTTTTTTTTTAAATCAGATGCCAATCTGACATTATTGAATAGATCAGATTTACTATCAAGACAGGAGCAAATGGTTGTGTTAGCAAATTGCAAACTGATGCAATCAGGAAGGTCATCGATAAAAATTAAGAGCAAAGTTGGTCCAAGGTTAGAGGCATGGGCAACACATGCATTAGTACAAAAAAAAAAAAAAAAAAAAATCTAGAAGAGTGGCCATTCAAGACAACTTTCATTTTGTGATTTCATAAGATTGAATCAGTTCAAAAATTTGTTCAGAAATACCATAACCTTTCAACTTGTGACTTATAAGGCTTTAGGATCTTTATGCGAAGCCCTGTCAAATGTTAAAGATATCCAAAGCGCTTCACCATTACTATCTAAAGCTTGATAGACTCATAAAATTTTGTATAATTTTATATATAAACAGACAGTATTTAGAAAAATACAACTTAGGAAAAGTTTTTTGTGGCACGTTTCATCCATTATAATTTCATTAGACTTAACCACTTTCAAACATTTGACAAAAGTAAATAGGTCAAAAAATGAGACATTATTAGAGATGCATTACATTTGGCATCATTGAAGACTCCTTTAATATGACTAATTAGGTCAGCAATTTTTTTTGATAAGATATCTTATCTGCCCTATTTTATTATTTTTACATTTGTCAGATAAGAAATTACTGAATTAATGTACGAAATATTTTGATATTTCACCTTTTGATTGGCTGTTGATAGTTGTATATTTGTTAATAATCCAAAGTGTGTAGCATTCAAGAAAGAAAGGAGAAAAGAGAAAAGAACGTGCAAAAAGGAAAAGAAGGCAAAAAGGAAAAGAAAGAAAGTCATTCTTATTAGAAGAAATATTTTCTCAGTCTTTGCCATGCTTCTGTTTTTGACTACTCAAAGAACTTCTTTTTATAAGGCTTTAGAATCTTATTTACCTAAAGACTATTGTTTTCATATTTTGGCCATTCTTCAGTATTTGTCATTCTGGGTAACCTTTATTTAATCTACAAATGGTAGATTAAATAGGAATATCGGTCTTGTTCTTATTTTGAACCGATTGCTATATTTACACAGAGTTTATGTCTGCACTGTTGAGCCCAAGATTTGAACTCACAGTTACTACATCAAATTCATTAATCCACTTGGTTATAAGATTAAAGTTATGAATTTGGGACCATAAATCACTGGTTGATTTTGTTTAGCAGCATATTATACTTTCAACAAAATGCATTTTGAATGTAATCACATACCTTCAATAAAATAACATTTATTGTTAGTCATTTTACTTTAAAAATGTATTGTTATATTTGCATAGCGTTTTGTTTGGACATTAACTATTTGCCCATAGCTAGGACCCTAACAGGTACTACCACCCCGAGTCAAGGTGGATCTGGGAATAACAGCAATTAAGCAGTGGTTCCATGCTCCTGAAAACCTTCAATCTCAATCAGAGGCCTTACTGCCAGATGTAGTTTATCATCATATCCAGCAGGAATTAGGAGTTAGTCAAAACAGGAGTAGTAACTGAACAATACTAAAATAGAACAAGACATCCTCGAAACTGGACAGAAGAATTTACCCTGTTGATTACATAGAGTATTAACTGATGTTCCCTGAATGTTACCTGGATCAACAAATGCCTGAACAAGTCTAGAGGGAACAATGGGTGAAACATTGTAATAACAGCCACAAATAAGGACAATAGTTTGGATGTAAATAATACAAGTAACAATAACTCATTCCAGAAATTCAGAATCTTATTTAGTAAATTGTCAGTGGTTAAGTATTGACTACACCAAGTATAGTGAGGATTTACTAAAAGTTTAGCCTTGTATCTTGGCATTACGTGGCACTAAGCAGAATGGATGAATTCAGATTTTGTTGAGAATGGTGTAAATGTAACATTATCATTTAAAACAATGTATTTTTGTTAAAAATGGTTAGCTGTCAAAATAATTTGCTTATGTCAAGAAAGCTGACGAGATTCAGTTTTGATTACTGACAGCTTTCTCAAAACATCCCAATCACTTTTGACATGACCTCAATTAAGAGAAAAATGGCAAAATAGAAATTTATAAGCATTTCAAAGATTATCTGCATTTGTTACTTTAGGTAACATGTAAAAATGGTGCAGCCACTCGTATCCAAGGATGCCAATCTATTAAGGCAAATAGCTAATCCCTGTTGCCGACACCTGCTCATGTACAGTTGCGTTTGTTCAACACCCACAGAGCCCACCTGTGGTTTATACCGAGCTAAGTGGACCTTAGTTACAGTTTCTGGGAGAGAGTGAATGTTACTTTGTATAATCAACATGTTTGAACAAGGCCAGTATACTCAAAGCCTCCATCATGATAACTTGTGACTTCAGGTTAGACAAACCACTGATAGCTCCCAACGGTTCCATCTACCTAATTTCACTCAAGGTTTAGGTGAAGCCGTGGTGTGGTTTTCAAACACTTTCCAAAAGGTGCCACATAGTGGGATTACCTCTTCCAAACTGATAACATCAAGAACTCACCTTCCTGATAAACTGACTATGGCAAGATTTGAACCTGGGTATCGGGGTCAAACCACTAGGCCATGTGCCCATTACTTCAGATATTTAACAGAACAAAAAAAAAAAAAAAAACAAACAAAACAAAAAACGCTCTGCTACTGTTTTTGAAAAGGTTTTGGGTAGCCTTTTAGTTTTGTGAACCTAAGATTGTGCATTAGACCAGAGTAATGAATTGCATCCTTAAATTCTATATGAGAATATAGTGCAGTAAATTCTCAACTGCCATGCTGTGCAATATTGTCACACCATGCCAGCACATACACACACACGTTTACGTAGTAATGGGACAATATTGGTATTCTTTTAAATATTCTTTGATCATATTTCAAGTTATTTGCATCGAGCATTTTTTGGGTTCATTTGTGTGTGTATTTTTTTTTAGTTTATGGTTTTCATATTTACCCTATGTTTTTTTTTTAAGCGTGTCATTGCTTAAAATAAAAAGGTTGGGAAACACTAGTTGTATAGAGGCTAACTTTTTTTTTCTTTTACTTAGTTCTTTTGTTTGTAAATAAAAAATATTGTTTACGAAGAATTACCACTGACTAACTAGACTAAACCAAATATTTCAACACAACCGTAGTAAAAAGTTTTTATAACCAGCATTTATCACAGTGAATAAAATTAAAATAGGAACTTAGAAATAAGTAATATTATGTCATTTCAGTTTATGAAACTTAAAAGTTAGTGGTTCCCAACTGTTTTTGTTTTCGTGGGAGGTAGGGTCTATGCCCACCTAAACGTCTCTAAAATCTTGATGCCCCACACCTCACCGTGACATGTTATTTATTAAAAAAAAAAAAAAAAAATAAACTCCTATTCACGTGGAGGAAGCTTAAAAAGGCCAAAATTTTGGTCTATAAGCAGTGAAACACTTCCAAAGAACATGGCATCCATGACAGAGAAAAATTTAAAAAAAATCAAAAAAACAAACCAAAAACGAAAAGACATTTGAAATACTGTACAGACGAAATTACACATGTCGAACAAAATTTTTTTTATAAAATTCAGTTTAGTCATTTTAGAATTGGCCTCCTTAAAAAAAAAAAAAATCAAATTGCTCCACGTTGGGAACCACAATCCTTGTTTTCTAAAAGCTTTTTTTTTTTTTTTTTTTTTGAGGCCCTAAGACTGCGGCTTAACAAAAGGATAATCCGGCTCTGCCCCCAACCGAAGTAGAATGGTAGAAATAAGTACAATTAAATTTTTCAAAATATTTTCCTCATTTGGACGAAGAATATTTTTTTCTAACTTTTCATAAGTTAGAAAATTTAATAAACATTATCACATCAATGAGACTCGGAAAATATACCGATCGTATTTTTATTCATTGTAACAAATTGAACAATAAAAAAATGGAGAAATCTTTTTGATGATAACTTTTACTTTTCAAAAATTAACAACAAAATGAAATATTTTTCTTCATAAAAAAGTTTAAACTTAACTAAAATTTAACTTTTGCAGTTATTACTGAAATTATTTGTGATTATGATTTTTTTTTTTTTAGTTTTCGTCTGGAAAAAGTTGATACTTTTTTTTTTTACCATACAGGAAAACTATTAAAAATTCCATTTTTTATTATTTTAAATTAAAAATCATAAATTTCAAATCAAACAAAAACTAAAAAAAAAGTAAAGAATTCCACTTCTTACCCCAAAAAGACGACAGTAATGTCGCAAAAATTATCATGCCATAGAAACTTCCTTTAGGAGGAAAAAATTCACCGGAAAATGCTTTGGAAAAATGGCGAAAAACTACCATTTTTGTACAAGCAAGGATTATTACTTAATTGTCACTGTTTAAGCAAAGCAAAATTCGGTGCTTCTTAGTTATTCCCCCACCCCCCCACACTGAAGGAAACGAAGGAGGGGGGGCTACACGGAGTTAATTTCACCACTAAAATGTTTAATTTTAGTTAATTATTTAAAAACAGCACTGAAAGACGAAAAGGATTAATAAAGAAAAAAAAAAAAATTATCAGAATCAATAGCTTCACATGAAAAATTTTTGGTGCCACCTGCTCGATTCATCGAGCGACCTTTGACCTTAAGGTTCTTTCTAAATATTTACTTGTAAATCTGCGACATCCAAATTACAAACTTTATCTGAAAAAATGTTTGTGTTTTAATTTAGCAGTTTCAGTTCCGCAGTAGTCGCCGAAAATTCTTTTGCTTGATTTTATTTTTCATTTTTTACTTTTAGTGGTTGAAACTCAAAAATGATAAAGTCTTTCCTATCCGAAGAAAAAAAAAAAAAAATTTATTTCAGTCTACATAAAGAAAATGGTTCAAGAATTTTTGAACACCAAATTAGTCAACTTCTAACCATGCAGATCAGTCTTAATCAATTGTTTGAAAGGCCATCAAGTACAGATTAAAAACTAACTACTGCCCAACCCGAATATCTTGTTCCGTTCGATGTTAAAGACTCGGGATTATTTTTTAAGGGGGGACTTTATCAAGAGTCACCTTTCATGTTGCGCAGATATTTTTTAGGTCAAGGATTTTTCCGACATTCGCAGAAACTTAGTCAAAAAACCGTTTATATATATATATATATATATATATATATATATATATAAATAAACTGATTTAAAATGTTTTTTGCTACAGTTCTAACCATGTTTCAAAATGGAAGCTAAAAGCTTCGAATTTAAGTTTCCATTTTTGAAACATGGTTAGAACTGTGTAGCGAAAAAACATTTTAAATCTGTTAATTTAATGCTCTCTAAATTTACATTGAGCACTATTTTGTAGAAATAAAAATATCTACAAGAACACCGGATTATATATCTTACTGTTCTTTCTTGTATATTAGAAAGTGCGTGTACCTCCAAAGAATTTCGATAAACAAGGTTTAAAGTAAAAATGAAAAACCTCTAAGTTTCTTTTTTTAGTTTTAATTTCTTTCGAGCAAAAATTCAAACAACATTTCCAATAAGCAAAAAAAAAAAAAAAAAATAAAATAAAATAAAAAAAAATACTATGCTGTATTTCAAACTGAATCAATTTAAAAATTGGATTTTTTTTTCTTTAAAAATCAGAAAAGACACTAAAAAAATCGTCCATATTGACAGATCTGTCCACACAACGTATTTATTATCTTTATTAAAAAGGTCTTTCAAAAGTAAATATACTTCTGAAACTTTATTCGAGGAAATTTAGCTGATTTAAAGTTTAATGAATTCGATTTCAAATAAATATTACTCTTTACTCTTTAGTTTAAAATATCGCAGAAACGATTTTTTAAGACTGGGGTAGGTGTTTTTAGGTTGAGACAACTCCCTCGACAGACTTCTACTTCTTTTGGGAATTTTTTTTCTAAGTGGGACATAACTATGACAATTACTTAACCCAAACGCTTTTATAATTAAAAAAAAAAAAAAAAAAAAAAATACCTAATAATCTTAAAAATTTTAAATATTTTTAAAATTCTAATACTTTATTGAATTTTAGGTACTTTGGTTTATGAAGAGTGAAGACACTTGAGGAAATGTTAAAAAATTACCTATAAATTACTGTAGTTACCGCTCTTATTTTCTGATAATGCTATGTATGGACGTCTGTATTTACAAAAAATCGGCATGCTGATAAAAAAAAAAATAAAATAAAATAAAAAAAATAAATTCGTTTTAAAACGGAGATTACTGAATTGTAGTGAGCTTTTCTATTTGATTAGCAAGTTTAGTTTCTTTTTACTTAATATCACCTAACCTCTACAGACTTATGTAATTTTAACATCTAAAAATTTTATAAATTATTTAAATTATTTTTTATGAGAAAATAATGCCCATATACCTTATTCATTAAAAAAAAAAAAAAAAATTTTTTTTTTACTGTTTCAGAGATTTTCTGTAAATTAGGTCCTGTTTAACTTTCATTCATTCTAACACAAGCACACACGATTTCAAGAAATTTCATTAAATTAAAACTAAAAAGTATAGTTTGTGCTGAGGAGGTGGGGGTAAAAAACATTTATACCAAGATTTTCTATACAAAAGCTTTTCTAAAAAAATAGTTTCATTCATTTGTACATAACTTCTGAAAGAGTTTAAATTAAATCTGACAGTTTGAGTTATTTGATTCTTGCAAGAATGTCTAAACAATGCTTTTTTTCACGGCAAATGGAGGCTAAAAAATTTCCCATGATGACGCAAGAAAAACAATTTTTAACCAAAATTTTGATGATAAACCTTTAATTTTTGTCTACATTTTCTATCATGCACGCTTAGTTTTTAGCAAATCTTTGCATGGACGTGTGTGTGTTTCAAAGAGGAGATAGTGAGAAATGTCAAATCTGAAGATTTCAGCACTATTTAAAAATGGCTGGTTCACCCATAAAGTGTGCGAAGATATTTTATATAATAGCATTCTGTAGACCTTCGTTAATCCGCTACACTTGTCAGAATCGAAAAATATTGATTTGTTATCGATTTAGAAAGATGGTCCTGTTTTTAACAACTTTTCACTCAGTGTCAAATCTTAGCCTCTCTATTTTGCGCACGAAAAGAGACATTTTCACTTTTTCAGGTTGGGTTACAAAAAGATTTGAGTAGAAAATAAATTTATGTACAGATTGGGGATTATTAATTTATTTTTAAGAGATTTATAAACGAAACCCTTGTGCATGAACTTACAAAAAAAAAAAAAAAAAAAAAAAAGTTGGTGAAAAGATTAAATTAGATTTAGTAAATTTTTAAAATATAATTTTTTTAACTGAACACATTTTCAAATTTTACATTTGTAAATAACAGCGAAGTGACTTAGTCTAAGGCCAATAACTCTGTAAAAGTCAGGGGTCAATTTGATGCATTATGACCCCCCTTCCTAGATCGATTTCAGTGAACCAATTTCTTCCAATGGCAGGAAAAAAAAAAAAACAAACAAAAAAAAAAAAAAAAAAAAAAAAAAAAAAAAAAAAAACAAACTAATTTGTTTTTAATTTTTAAGTAATCTTTGTCCGTAATTGAGTTAAAGTGTGTGTGTGAGTGTGTGTGTCCGTCCAAATTGCAAAAAAAGCGTTTCATTCATATTTTCGTTGACCTAACAAAAAATCCTGACGAGGCTAAAAATTCAAATGTATGATAATTTTTCATTTTTTCTCCAGCATCCAGTAGAAAGCATCCCACGGGGCTGTAGCTCTCATTCCTGAGAGCGGGTGCTAGAGTTAATGTCAGGCGCCTTAGACGTCTGAAAGTGCCAAGGGAACTAATTTACACTGGGACTGTTGCCTTCATCTTTATTACAATATTCACAATGTTTAGGCCGTGGTATGCCCCAGCCTTCTTCGGATGATAGACGAAAGGTCGTGAATATGGCAAGATGAGGACAGTAGTCCGATGTAAACAATACTTCATCTCAGAAATTGAGAAATATAGACAGGTGTCAAGGGAAATTGAGCAATTTTGTCACTCGTTCCATCACGTAGTAACCCCCATTCGGCAGTGTCCCACATTCCGTTCGATTGGCGTGAGGATAAATACCAATTCAGAGAAATCTTAAGTAAAGAAAAAAAGTAACTGAATTATCCACTCGTTTAAAAAAAAAAAATGTGAATGATAGAAGAATGAATGCAGCCTAAAAATAGGTTGTTATTTGTCACTTGTGGTGATCGGGTTGCAGTTACCAAACTAAATCAGAGTACAATACAAAGGGAGCTTAGTGTTTAAGATAAGATGATGATAGTAATGAATGAATTTGCTTTTGGAAATAATAGCCAATGATTATTAGAGAAAAATATGCGCTCTCCGACAGGATTCAAATCTGCGTTCTCGTAGGCATATCCGAAGTCTGACCCAGGGTCCCCAGTCAAATTTAATATGGCCCCCATACTCTGTCAAACTATATCACGTATAGCCCGCTAGTATTGTTAGAGTATGTAAAGTACACAACTAAGAAATGCAATTTTTTTATGTTTTACTAAAAGATGGTAGCAGTACTGTGTGGGCGCCTCTGGCAGTGTGACCCCGATTTTGACCTTTTCCAGCCAATTTCTAAAAATCACTGTCTTACATACTGCAGTCCAGATTTCAGTATCATCCTTCACATTAGTACAGACAAATTATTTGTTTTGGTCATTCGAGATGAATAAATTCAAAAATCTTACTGAATTAAATATATTTTGTGTTTGTCAAAATCAGTTATAAACATATTTGGACACTTGAACTTGTGTCACTTTGTTTTCTACTTAATGAGATGAATGTTGGGGGGAGGGATTATGTTCCTATTCATATGTCTACCTTAAGTTGATAGACAACATTAATTACCAATAACATGTAATTGGTAAGGTATATTTATAGCTTCCTGGAAATTCTGTTTTCTCAGACATATTTTACTTTATCATATATGGCCTTCAGATATGACGGGCTGAGCAATTTTGGTAAGACCGGTTTAAATTTGTCATCCATGTGAAGAAATGAAAACATGCCATTTGCAATAAAATTTCCATTTGCATTTAATTTTAATGGTTTAAAGAATGTCAAGCAGAATGGTTGGACATCATGCACATTCATTTCATTCTGACCTTCTTTGAAAAAAGGTTTGGGCACCTCTGCCCTATGGGAAACCGTTAGATCTGACATGCAAACTTAGTTCCTTTTAAACACAGATTTTTTTTTTTCTGACTCTCGAAATAGACATGTTTCGTATACGAAGCACGTCATATCTAACGGTTTTCCCCAAGAGGAGCGCAGGTTCGAATCTTACCGGAGACCGCATAAGATTTCTCGAATATTCAGGCCGGTAAGCAAAAATATAAACGGAGTATCTACTCAAATACGAGTGTCCACTATAAAAATAAAGTTTCGGTTTAAATAAGATGTGTCGGGTTTAAACACACACACAAAAAAGAGATACCCAGAGGTATGGGACGTAGAATTAGAACAATCTACCTCGTGGTCTAAATAAAGGATTCGGCTCGTAACTAATATCACCTGAAGATGGCCAGAGGACAGTAAAACTGAGGACAACAGTCAGAACAATGTAAAATTTGTAAATTGTAAATAAGAAGATAAAATGTCTAAAAGTTATAACAGAACTAAAGGAAAAATAAAGATTAGGACAACGCAGAGCAACCATGTCTGTGACAAATAAGGTTTATGTACATTTTACAAGAAACAATAAACGGATCATTGGCATTATTAAATAAATCCAATTCCGGATCTCACTGTCTCCAATTTTTACAGCTCTAACCACTTAGCCAAACACGAACGACGGAAGTATGGAGAAAGAAAGATAAAAGGTCAATGATAATTAAGCCAGGACAGTAAGCACTAGTCTCCTTCCCATTAAGGCTAATAAATATGTTTTCAAGCGCTGACCTTTAATAATCAGTCTCTCATTTCCAATAACGGAGAGGGAAAAAAAAAAAAAAAAAAAAGACAAAGTCAAATATGGAGTCCGTTTCTGGAAAGAAAGAAAGAAACGGTCATTTTAAAATACTATAACAACCCGATTTAGAATTTTGGATCTAGTTTATTTTATTTTTTTTAGCTTAATCTTGTGAGCAGACGCTTTCTTCAATGAAATAATTCTGCGACCAATAATCCAATCTCATATTCTGAGCACATTTGAGACCTTTGGCGTGTGTACGAGTCAGGCAAGCTGGTCACGCTAGCATTTTTACAAATGAGCAAATTGTTCAATCCTTAGGTTCTCCATACTTTCGGCCGTGTGCCACAACTAAACTACGCTTAGAAAAATCATTTTGGCCCTTTGACGTGGTATAATAACGCTTAGCAAAATTATCTTGCTAGATCAATTACGAGTGAGTTCGATCCTCACCTTGGTGTCCCATAGGCCTTGTGCCACATCTAAACTACGCTTAGAAATCACCAAATTCTGAGCACATTTTTCATAAATATTGACAAAAAAAGCAATAATTCAACATTTGTGACAAAAGTCTTGCATTTTCAAATAAAACTAAACATAGCATCCGAATGAAATGCATAAAAAAAGTGACCGTCCAATTGGAATCTGAAAATATCCGCATCGGTTATCCAAAAAAGTCTTACTCTGATCAGATTACAAATTCTAATGTTAAAAAACAAATAAAAAACTAAAAGGTGGTAATTCAGAATTTGGATGCTAAACTAGAAATAAATACCGTATTTTAAAACAAGAAAATGGTAACATAAGCTGCAAGCAGCAATTAGAATTTTATTTTTAACTTTGGATATTGGAGATTAATTTTATGTTAATATTTAAGTAAAGTTTAAGAACTAAGTGAATTATTTGTTCGGGGGATAAAATTGTGGCGTATTGTAGAAGGGGAGAGTCACTAGTTTAACTCGCCGGTCCATTGTTGTAAAAAGAAAAAAAAAAGATAGAAAAACAAAGCAAGCTTAGGTCTTGTTTAAGTTTCAACAAAGGGTCTACAAGTCCAAGTGCATTTGTTTTCAGGCAAAAACCTCATAATCAGAAGAACTTGGTTGTGCAATGGGTAACGTGTCAATCATATGAAAGCTCGTGGGTATTGGTTCATTGCTTAAGGCACTTTTTTTTAGCTTAGATCGAACTCAAATCTTCCTCAGTATTTTTTTTTATACAAAAGATATTGGAATGTGCATAAAAAAAGAATAAGGTTTTGTCTTTTTTCACATAAAGTGTTCTCGTCCGTCCTAAGTTACAAGTATAATTTATTTTTTAATTTTAGTTGAAAAAGATTCCGTTAAAATTCAAAACAGAGTCATATGTTTCAAAGACCAGAAAGATGGTTTCTTTTAGTGAAAATACATTTACAATTTTCGAATAACCAGCAGCATTTTTTATATGCTAATATGCACTTCCAAAATTTATATATATATAAGAAGGTATTTTAATGAACTACGATCATAAAGGTTATAGTCCGATCAGGTTGTTGCAGGTGGGTTACTTACTATCAGCTGATTAGAATTTAGTCTAACTCAATGGCAACAAAGGGAATAGGGGCGAAGAGAAAGTGTAAGACAAAAAAAAAAATAAAGTGACTAGTAGCTATAGAGGTCTATGTAGAAAGAGTTAAAAAAAATGAATGTACAATTTTTCTTATAAGAATTTGCAGCTTTAAAAGTCATGTATACATTGAGAAGCGTATTTTAACAGCCGAATAAGAATGAATTGGCCAAAAGAGCATTTCAATAAACAAGAAAGTAAACGGTAAGGACAAGGTGAACATCTAGTCAGTCATTCATTAAGGATGGGCAAGTATTCCACACATGAATAACAGCCGTCTCGTGATATAATCGTTAACACGCTGGCCTCGCAGATACTACTGAATAGAAACGAGTTTGATACTCACTGGGCGTTTTTGTGACCTTGTGCAAAGGCCAGGCTAAATAAAAATTCTTTGCATAACCATTTAGAAAGCCACAGACTTTATTTAACTTCTACATACCCAGTACACCTTTTTTTTAAAAGCTACAATCGAAAATTTTGATTACTAGAGATTTTTTTAAATTGTTAGTCATCTGGTTTCGTTTTTAAGCTTCGTTTCCAAAAGCAACAGCCTTGGAACAGGAAACAAATGAATTAAAATTGATTTGATTTCGATGTACAAGGCACGTAAATACAGTTTATGGACTTTTAAGCTTCAAGTTGAAGAAAGAAAAAAAAATTAAAAAAAAAAAATAAAGTAGAAAGACTGCAATCATCATCAGTTTCTAAATACAGACCTCTGGCACTGGTAGGGATTGAATATGGTAAGTAAAAGACATTTTATAAACAGTGATTTATGGGGGTCTTCCGATTCCATACTCGATTGATCTGAAGTGAACTGAATGTTTAAAAACAATGGCAACCTAGAACGAAATAGGTTATTTACTTTTAAAAAAGTAAACTTTCCATGTTTCTGCAAACTGTGACATTAAGTAAAAATTTTCCAGTCTTTTTTTTTTTTTTTAAAGAGTCTCAACTTAAACGAGAAATTCAAGTTTATTCAGTTTTTGAATAAACATCCTATAAATTAAATTTTAAATAAAAAGAGGGTTGCTTTGAATTATCGCTGGAAAACAAAATATTTCATTTATTTTAAAGTCAAAAACAAATTTAATTTCTGGGAGATAAATAATAAGACTAAAGTTGTTAATTAAAGTCCTATTTATGATCACTTGAAAAGGCCAAACTTACAAAACAAGTTTCTTAAAAAGCAGTTAGAAAAGAGAAAAAGTAAAGTAAACTTACCATACAATAAAAAAAAGAGAAACACCGACATAAAACTCGGACAATGCCAACCCATGGCGTGTTCAGTTCAAAAAAAAAATTAGGATGCTGGAACGACTTGTACTTCCTTCAGGAATGAAAAAAAAATGTCCTGAAATGAGTGTTTTTCTATTGGAGTCTTTTTAAGAAATAGAAGGATGGGTCTGATTCCCTAGGTGAATATATGATAAAAGAAATCTGAAAAGACATGAAACCCCCTCCCACCAAATGCCTGTGGGGTGGGGGAGATAAAATGTTTTGACATTGCCAAAGTCCAAGAATTCATTTCACTTGTTATTTTCGATAGGGGGTGGGAAGCGGTTCATCATTACATTGCATATACGTGTCGGCAAAAGAAGGACTAAAACAAAATTAGCAGCAGGCTAAAAATCAGTGGGGTGAAAACAAATGTGTTTGACTACATTCGAAAGCGAAGTCAAAGTGACAAACAGAAATCGGGACTAAAAACATAAATGTCACTGTTAAAAAGCAGTGGTTGGATTTTATTTTTATCCGGTGTCATATTGTAAATTTGCTTTCTGGAGCTTAAAAAAAAGTAGTCAATATTTTCGATAGAGTTTTTCCCGATTTCGAAAGTTGCGAGTTAGTTTTTTGAAAATTAGTGGGTCGCCTCGCCAGTCATAAAACAATTATGAAGAAATTTTTTTTTTTTTTTATCCATAGTATTTTTTTGTAAGGAGATTTACTTGACTCCCCACCCGCTACTGAGTCAGGTTATGACACAAGGTCAGTTTTTAATTTGGGAATCCGAGTTTTTTGTAAGTTTATTTTAGGAAACCGAGAAGATAAAAACTAATAACCGTACTAGTGAATGTGAATATGTCTGAATATGGGTCACATTTAGCACCCAGCAATGGTTTATTTTTATTAAAAATTACTGCCACATTTTCTAGGTATTTAATTTAAATACTTATTTTAAACATGTTGATTAGATTACATTATAAAAAAGTAAAACACACATGAACAATTTTACTTCAGAAATTTCATAACTGCAAAGATCAATAAGGTAAAATTTTAATAAGTTGTATATATTTACTTTACATTACAAACATTATATTTTTGCATGCTTAAAAAGAGATTTTTAAAAAGTCCCAGTGGATTTTGAACTTATCTATCTCTCTCTCTCTCTAACTCTGTTCATGTTCCTTCTCTCTCTCTCTCGGTCTGTCCATATCTATCGATCTATCTATCTATCTATGTTCCTTCTCTCTCTTTCTCTCTCTCTCGGTCTGTTCATATCTATCTATCTATCTATCTATCTATCTATCTATCTATCTATCTATGTTCCTTACCTCTCTCTCTCTCTCTCTCTGTTCATATCTATCTATCAAATTACTCAAATTGATGTTGTAAAACTACCATCAAAATGAAACTTGACGGTTTCTAAAAGATACATATATATAGAGTTTTATTTAAAATTTTCAATTTTTCAGATTTGTAAGAAAAGAGGCTCAGGTATGATGCTCTAGATCTGCCTAAATAAAGTTTGCAAACAGGTGTGGATTAAAGAGATACATTTTGAGATTTTTTTAACTAATTAGAGAAGGAAGGTGTGATCCAGTGTTATCAAAGTTTTTATTCAACTGGGAGCTGATTTGTGGCTATTTAAGTTGGGCTGGTCAGACTTGCTTTCAGATGCAAACATCACTGGCAGCTACCAGGAGGTAGAAGGGTTTCAGCATTCACAAGGACACTGATGATGAAGAAGAATGAAAAAAGGAAGTAACAATTGAAAAAGAATGAGAAGATGCAGAAAGAAAGAAAGAAAAAAAAAAGGCAGAAAGGAGAAGTTTCTACAAATTTTGAGAGTCATACGATTAACTTTCTATAGTTGCTTGTGAAAGTTTATCAAAAAATTAGAGGTATTAACTCTGATTTTCAACATTTTATGAAAATATGAAATTATCTTACTTCTGAACTGTTGTCTAAAAAAATCAGATACCTGGAGATGCCTGTGAATTTTCCATTTTTATCAACTGCTTTTGGTAGTTCAGGGAATTGAAATGAACATTTTTGTTCTTAATAATTATAATTGTTTTTATGAGCATAACAGAATTGTAATCACAACTTATTATCTTACTGAATTGTGTGGTGCACAAAGGAAAATTTTGTACACTGCTTTATCCAATAAACTTGGATAACTTAAGACTATTATGTCTACCACTATTACTAGGTTGAATTCTGTAGCTGAGACAATCAGGGATACAGGACTGAAGTTAAAGCTTTGTCAGAGGCTTTAATGGTTGTAAAATGAGAAAATTGTAGTGTTCCAATAAAAAATCCCACTCAAAAAAAAAAAAAGAAATTGAAAAAAAACTAGTCAAAATTAGTAATGATAATGATTAATATGAGAAATTTAGACAATTTAAAACTGAATCATTTGAAGATAAGAACATTAATGAAATTTGAGTATCATTTTAAATAACATGAACAAGATATGATAAGAAAAGGACATCACACACACACACACATATATATATAGTTAATTTATGATGAACTTGGTAAACCGTATGGGTAATTCCAAGGAGGATGAAATCCTGAGAGCTCAATGTAAATCCAGAGCTAATATTTAATGAAAAACAGACCACTTTAAAGTACCATTACAATAATTTATTTCAACAAATTTTGGTGAAATAAATTATTGTAATGGTACATTAAAGTGGTCTTTTTCGCCATTTTATATATATATATATATATATATATATATATATATATATTGTTGCCATACATGGTCTGGTGCTCCTGTTATATATTTAGAGATCCTTTATAAAAGACAAAGAAGAATCTGCAGTGTTATTGGTCCTGACCTGTCATCCCAGTTTCAGTCACTTTCCCACTGCCATAATGTAGCTTCCCTCTGCCTTTTCTGTAATTACTTTCATGGTAATTGTTCTGAGTAACTTTGCTCAGTGGTACCTAGACTTTATGAAATTAAGCAAAGTACTAGATTGGTGACATGGTTTCTTCATTATAAAGTTGAAATGGCAAGATGTAGCCATAAGTTCTATACTAACAGTTTCTTTTCTCGCCTGTAGAACTCTCTTCAGGCTCCATCCTTTCCAGCCATGTCAATTGTTATCTAATGTCGTCTTGATTCCTCTTCTTTTATTATTTTCACTATTTAATAATGATTTTCTGACATATGGCCCAGTGGATAAAAGCATTGGTTGAACCCAGGGACTTGACCTTAAAAGTTGTGAGTTCAATACCTGATTACAGTTGAGATGAAAAAAACTTGGAGAGTTGAGTTAAGGGGAGATAACTGATACTGAGACATCTGTAAGAGACATAGCATGTGGAAATAGAACAATCTACCCTGGTAAATGAAATAAAGGGCTCAGTTTGAAAATTCCAATCACCTGAAGAAGGCTGGAGTGTACAATGACCAAAACGTTATGAGTATGTTAATGAAGATGAGAACAACAGTCCAAACAGTGTAAATTGTGTAAATAATTACAATAACTCATCTTAGCAATATAGACATATATATATATATATATATATATATATATATATATATATATATATATAGTTCAAAAGTTTGAGACCAGCCGTGGTAATTTTTTAAATTGGTCTAAAAAGAAGTACTTTAAATAAAAGAAAATTATTATACATAGTTAATAAAAAGTGAGATATAATTTTTTATTAGAAATTTTATTATGACAAAAAGACAAAAAACATTTTATGATTAAAATTTCGTCATCAAAATAGCCTTCTTTAGCTTTGATTACTGCAGCACAAAATTTTGCCATTCGTTGCAAAAGTTTCTCAAACTATAAGTATGATAATTGATTCCATTCATTTGTCAATGTGTCTAAGAGCTCTTTTTTCATTTTTTTTCATTCTTCTGTCAAGTTCATCCTATGCTAATTCAGGGGATCATTTCAAAATTTAGTATATATATATATATATATATATATACCCAAGTATATTATTGGTGTATACGGAATCATCACTTGATAAGACACTGGAGGTGTTGAAACAAAATGTATATTTTTGTAGTGATTTTTATAACATATTTATGTTATAATTTTAAAAAATAAATAATTATATATATATATATATATATATATATATATATATATATATAGTTAACTGATCTCCCATTTTTAAGTTGTTTCTATTTATCGAGCAATATATTTTTTATTATTTTTCTCTCTCCTCTTTCTGAAAAAATAACTTTATCAGGATTTACTTAGATGATAAAAACATTGATAAAATGTCCCAATTCCTCATACATTCAATTATTAACTTGAAATTGAACCAGATTTTGACCAATAATCACTCGTTTGGCTCTAAGTGTCTCTTTTATATCATAAGACACTAACACAATATTTATGAAGTTGATTCAGTTTTTCAGCCAGGCAAAATCATTTTGATTGAGAATGTCAATTTTTGATTTTGGGGAAAAAAAATTCAAAATTTTATACCCACCTTTAAAAAAAAAAATAACTCAGTTGTACATCTGAATAAATTCAAAAGAGACAAATTCCTTATTCATTAAAGAACAAGTCCTGTAGTCTACTACTTATTAAAAGACATTTCCTAAGGTGTCAATCATTAAAAGATATTAACAAAAGTGTACTCATTAAAAGATATGTTCTCAGGTACTAATCATTAAAAGACATGTCCTAAAGTATTAATCCTTAAAAGACATAACTTAAGGTACGAAACATTAAAAACATTCTTGAGTTGTTAGTCATTAAAAAACATTCCCTAAGGTGCCAATCATTAAATGACACACACACACATACAATATATACCAGATGTAACAGCAAAATTGTCCAAATTGTGTAACTTGTAAATTGTGTAAGAATCACTGAAAAACACTTTGAAGTATTCATCTAGAAAGAGAACAGATTAAAATCATTTTTTGTCAGACCTACTGTCTTCCCAAAAGATCAATAGTGAGAGGAAAATGATCATTCAGGCTTTTCAACAAAGATCCAACTCAATCCATAAAACACTTGGTGCATGAGAGAGGAGTTTCAGCTATGACAGTCCAAAGAGCAATGAAAAAAACTTGGAAATGAAATTGTACGTGAAACTTGTGAGGCAACTTGTTACTCCAAGACAGAAAGTTAGAAGGTTAGAGAGGGTGTAATCATCTTGAATAAGTTGGAGAATGATCCTGAAAAATATATATATATATATATATATATATATATATATATATATATATATATATATATATTTGAACCTAATTTCAATCTTTCATGAGCTTTCAATATTAAATGATTAATTAACGGTGAACATGATATTTTCATTTATGATCGATTTCATCATGATTCTTCTGTTAAGCTTGGAGAGTAATTATATGTTTTCATTGCTCAAAGTAGAGTCCAATAGTGTTATGAAAACCTTGGAGAATTCCAGTAAAATAACTTTAATAATTTTTGGAGATAGAAAGGGTTCAAATCTTAATCTAACAAATGAACAATTTTGCTGTTACCTGGTATATATATATATATATATATATATATATATATATAAATAAAAGGCAGGATGTGTGTGTAATGAATGCACCAAAATTTACATGCATTTGCACCAAAAGTTAAGTTAGGGAAGGCCAAGACCGACTTTGCATTTCCCAACTCCAATCGATAGTGGAAATGATCGATTTTTTCATGCTTCTACGGCAGTTTTCATGTAGTTTGCGGCCATTTTCTACTGACCAGAGTGAGAGCCTACAGCTGGCTGCCACGAATAGGCAGGAAGATTCTATTGGCCAGCGTGAGAGCCAACAGCTGACTGACACGAATGTTAAATAGATTAACAAAAAAAAGATAACTGCATTCGTCACAAGTGGGAAAAATTTAAATCTGCATGGCACTTTACTCCAATTGGCTCATTCGCTTGCTTAAACTCAACGTTGATTCTGATTCTGCAGAACTGGGTTGGGTGTGAAAAAAGTATTTGTTGTTAACATTCTTTTTTCATTTGGTTTTTCCAGTTACGAGTTCTTTTTTTAAAGCTGATCGTTTTGTGTTCATTTTGTTTAGTTCTTTTTCGTAACAGATTTAATGTTTAGTATAGAGCTTAGAAAAAATTCGCAGTGTAAGATAGGCAAGAAGTAAGGCATGTAGCAACATCAGCATGGCAAAGGGCACTCCTTTAAAAGGCAAGGAAGGGCAAAAATATTTTAAGTCAAGTGATAGCGATTGCTGTATGAGTCATACGATTTTTTTGAATCAAGCACGGGCAACGCCGGGCCATGCTGCTAGTATATATATATATATATAAAATATATATATAATATTTAATCCATGGAAAAGAATATTAATTATCCTAATAAAATAAAATTTTAAAACTTAAAAAACCGTAAAAAAAGAAATTTGTTTTTTTACAAAATATAAATGGTCATTTCATATAAAAAAATTCAAAATTTTTTATTTATCATATTTAATTTTCTAAGAAATTATTTTCTTTTTTTTTTCTTTTTATCAATACCAACAGTGTTTGATAAATTAAAATAAATTGTAATGTCTTTTTTTTAAAAAAAAAAGAAAGAGGAAAGCAATAAAAAAATTTCTAAAGGCAATTAACAAATACCATCTTTGAAGCCAATTCATGATTCTATATTCTGACAATTTTGGCATTTTCTTTCTTTTAAAGACAAAATGGTTTAAATGGTTTTTACAAGCTTCCAGAGAATTGATGTTCTTCCCTTTTAAAGAATTTTGTGAGGATCAAAATTAGTGATTATCCAAAATGGCATATCCAGGTGAAATCAACAGTCAAAATTTTCTAGTTTTTTTTGGTCTGCAGAGAGAAAATGAATGGATTGTTCTAATAGAAGACCATTTCAACTATTTCCAGTCGGTAGTTCTGGATGCTAGAAAATCAAAATTGCCTTTAATCAGTTTAATTGGGAAGAATTGACTTATAAATCTGATTTTCTGGAAGGTGTTCATAATACAAAGTACATTTCCAATCTTTCCAGATAGACAACATCACCTTCTTCAGAAGTAGATTAATTAACAATGTCTCATTTCATTTTCCCAGTTATCTAATTGAAATCCTGTATAAAGTATTTTTAAAAAACAAATTTTTATTATGTTTGAAAATAAATTTTGAATTTGAAACAATTATTTTTTTTCATTTAACACATGAAGTACACAAATATTGTAGCAATTCATGCATGTTCAAAATTTTTATAATTTTTCAAAAAAGATATAAACCTTTATTTTGTGTCATGTGACCTGGATTAGTTTTAACTAGCATATTTTTTGGTGATCATCAACAAATTCGAGCCAAACAGAATATCCTTGTTCCAAACAAAAATTTCTACTTCTGAACCTAGCAAACCATTTATGAACAATACACTCAATCTTTCAAACCATCTAAATAAATGGAACATATCTGTCTTGCATTTTGATAGTTTTTAAAGATAACTAAAGATGCAAAAAGACATCAAATGATAAAAATGTATCTAATTTTAATTCATTTTTAGCATGAAAAAATTTAAAGGACACAGAAAATAAAATGATTCAATATTCTTATTTTCTTTATTGTAATAACTTTCAGAACTTTTGAAATGAAACCTGCATTCAATCACCAATTGAAAAAATTATAAATTTTTATTATAAACTACATATATATATATATATATATATATATTAATATTATCCTATTTATCAACAGAATATCTTTCTTTATCACATCGTCTACTGGGACTTGTTTGAATTTCCTTCACAATGTCCCCTGAAATAAAAAAACCTTAAGCAAAAAATATGCATCTGAGGTCTCAATTTGGTATAGAAAAGATTTACAATCCTTTTTTCATCCCTGCAAGAAAATATAAAAAATAAATTTACATTCATCCTCTTCATTCTCAGCTGCTTGCTCAGCAGCTATTTGCTCAAAGGAATCACTCCTTCCATCTGTAATAAAATAGAGACATATCTGATTGCAAAAAAACCTGATTTTGTTACTGTTCATCCATTCTCCATGTTCTCAATGAATTTTATTTTCACCTTGGTCCAATAAAGAATGAAACAATATATTGAAGCCATATAAATTTTGGTTCTAAATAAATTTATTCATGCCTCTTTGCAAAAAATCTCAACAGATAAATCTAGAAAATAATAAAATTTTATTCAACCAATTAAAAAAACTTCCTCAGCTGATAAAAGGCTGAATTTTTTAATTTTAAATTCTCATCCAATTCAAAATTCATTTTGAATTTTTGTCATCTTTTTGACATTGCACCTTTCCAAAATGAACTGAGGCTTATACTGAGTGATATTCAAATAAATTTTAAATGATGGTAAATTGGACATCATTCTAAAATGAGAAATATATAAGATCCACTGGTAAAAAATATCCATTGTCCATTTAAAATTAACCATAAATTTGATTCCTCTCCAAGGCTTAATTTTTTTTAATTGATTCCTCATTTTATATAAATCTTTAAAAATTTATATATAAATATTGACATATTTATCAAAGTCTCGATAATTCTTTAAAAATTAATTTTTGGCTTTATTCAATTTGTTTGGTTAATAGAAATAAACATAATCTATAAAAAAAAAAACTGTTATATTTTTGCTTTGCCTGAGATATTGCTGATGTGCTCAATTTATATTGATTTTGTATATTTTTTTTCACAATAATGGAAAAATTGAGCCATGAATAATCTAGATATCCCTGGAAATGTTTGAAGGGTTAAATGATTGGCCTTCTTATAACCTTGGAAATTGAGATTATAGGACAATTAATTTAACTTAATACAAATTTCAAATTGTCAAACCATGAGATGAATTTTAAAGAAAATGGGCTTTCATGATTTTTCTTTATCATGATAATGACTAAAAGTTAAATAAAAAATATCTTTTTGAATACACTTAATAAAAAAAATGATGCTAACCCTATCCAAAATAGGCATCTATAAAGATGAATAAGGTTTCTAACTGATAGTAAATCTAGTAACGTTGACAAAACTATTATGAAAATTGAATAGAAAATTGTTTAAAAACTGTGGTTGACATATAATAGAAAATATTGATATTTTTGATGTAAATCAATAGTTTCATTTATATAGTTTGTTGGTTTGATTGTCATGCCAAATAGTTTTATTTACCTTTTTTCTTCAAATTTAAAATCAACCATAAGATCCTTTATGGAATATAATGTTAATTTTATGCACTCGATTATTATCTCAAAGACATCCACAAAACAGAGATAGAATATCCAATGTAAAAATATAGGCCTGATCTGGTATCTAAATCACATATTCGGGATTCTGACGTGCTGCTATTTTAAATGTTCCCAACATTAAAATGAAAAAAAGATAGATAGATGGATAATTGGTTTATCTGTTTTCACTGTCAAAAAGTTAAAGATTGATATGAATGCAGATTTGATTATATTTAAAGAACATATTTTTAATGGACTTAGATAATGATAAACTTTCTTTTGTTTGCTTCCCTAAATTTTATGAAGATAAATAATTTATATATATATATATATATATATATATATATATATATATTGTTTGAAATTTAGCTTAGAAAGATTGGGTTTTAAAAAAAGTTTAAAAATGAAGATTAAATAGACCCATAGAAATAATCACAGAGTTAAATGACACTGAAATGAAATGAAAAATCAAAATTGTTTTAGAGATAAAGTCCTTTAAGATTGAAAATATATTTATTTTTATATTGTGGAAAAAAAAAAAATGGCAATTTTTTTGCATCCATGTCTCATGTTAAACTTTTATCCATTCAATTTGAAAATAACTATTATGCTTGTGGAAGTGTTAAAAAAATTAATAATGGCAAAAATTTGAGAATGAAAAACTTTATATTAGCAGAATTTGGAAAAAACAATGATTTAAATTATTAATTTATTTTTTTTTTTTTTTCTTTTAAATTGAATTTTCTTTTCAAATATTTAAACTTTTTGAAAGTTGGAAAAATTATAAGATGGCTTTAAGAAAAATTTGCCATTTGTTCAATTTTTAAAAAATTTTATTTTGAAAATTCTTCATGGAATATCTTTTTTTACTATTTTATTTTCTATATCAAATCCCCTTGATAATTATTTTTGACAAAAAACCTTAATAAAAAAATGAAACCGTTTGACTGAATTTTTTATAAAAGAAAAATTTTCGAAATCTGATTTCATTTTAATTGTTCAATAATTATAAAATTCTATAAATAATTAATTTTAATGATTTTTGATACCAAATTACTATTTTTAATTTTGTGGATTGAAAAATAAAATTTTGGTAAGTTTGAACAGAATTTTTCAAACAAATTTTTTTTCTTCAATTTAGATAAAAAATCTGAATATCACAAATCTGGCACCCATTTTAAAATTGACAAGAACTATAACATTTTTGTTTAAAAAAAAAGTTTTCTTTTAGTTAAATTGCCAAATGCCTTTTTTTAAACACCAAACAAGATTTTTTTTCATTATTAAAACTTGATTCCAATATGCTATATATAAAATAGGGGAAAATCATGTTTTTCAAAATTTTAATATTTTTATTTATTTTTAACAGAAAATTCAGTTCTTGATGGATTATTTTTCTCCTAAATGTATTATATAAACGTATTTTAATATATATATATACTCAAATTATTCAATATATATATTATATATGTTAAATTAAATTTATACATATTTCATGGAATAAATAAACCAAAAATATATATTTTTTATCTTTATTATAATTTTAATTTAAAATTATATGTACCTTCAATGTAATATATCTTGATAATATATTTTAAAAACATATATATACAAAATGCATGTATGTAAATTAATATGAAAATATATATATATATAAATATATAAATATATGTATGTTTTTGTATTATTTATTCCATATAGATGAAAAATTTTTATAGATGTATATATTTATGTATGTATGTATGAAGATTTTATGTTTCTTAAATAAAAAATGTAAACATGTATATATGTAAAATACATATTCATAGAATTATTTATCATTTATATTTATGTATGCATGTATGTATATTTTAAATATATTTAAAAATAGGTAAATATTAACTGTTCAGCGAACATTGTTTATCCTGGCAAATATAGTTTGAATCCTTCAAATTTAATAATGAATATTTTATAAATATATATGTTTAAAATAAAATTCTATGAATTTCAAAAAAATGAAGAATGTATAAGAAAATATAAAATTTGTGGAATTTTATCACTTGTTTTTTAATTCCATAATGAAAAAATTATTTAACAATTAATGCATTTTTATTTTAAATAAATTTATGGCAGAGTTGACTTTGTTCATTTTGTATTTTTCAAATAAATATAAATATATTTACTTATATAATGAATTTTAAAATACCTTGAAGAGAAAAAAATTTCAAACATACTAATGGGTTTATATAAAAATCTAAAATTAACTGTTTGCTAAAAAAATTTTTCTTCAAATTCTTGGATACAAATCATTCAGAATATAGTCAAACCTTAATAATTTGTATAATTTGTTTATATCATTGTTCTCATACCAAGGGAAAGTGTCTTTTTTTCTTTCTGTCTTTTATTTCTCTTTTATATATTTATTATATATATAAAATTCTATTTCTTTATATCTATAAATATAAATTTACCTTGACTTGTGTTTTGGAACATGGGGCATTAAATTCCACATATATATTGTATATATTTATAAATATATTATACATAGCCATTTATTTTATATATTAATCCTTTTTAGCTATATAAATTTTTATTTATTTATTAATAAAATCAAAATATTCTTTTAAATTATTTAATTTTTGTTTTGTTCTCAATTTATTATGCAAATCAGTTATTATAGTTATAACGATAATCATGAGACATATATAAAAATAAAAAACCTTTTTTTTATGGAAATTGTCGATGGAAAGGCAGATATTCTACATTATATAATAAAAAAAGATTGAAATTTATAAAAATTAAGATAAAGGATATGCAAAATGCAATAAAAATATTTAGAATATCAAAGGGCATATTCAAATGAAATTTATAGATATATTATTTTAATTAAATTTGCTATAAAGAAAAAGATGTTTTTATTTGAAAAAATATATACTTATAAAACAATTTATAAAATGGTATGTATATTTAAATATATATATTTATATCATATATTTAAAAAAAATACATATATTTTGAAATTTATATTTATAAAAAAATTTAAATGAAAATATTGCCGTTCATTAAAAAATATATATTATATTTTCATATATATATGTATGTATGTCTGTGATTTTAAATAGAATTTTGAAATTTACAAAATAATAGGAAATATACATTTATTTTATATATACTGAATTTTTTTTTTTAGGTCATCAAAAATTGCTTTTTTATCCTATCAAATATATTTAATCAAGTTTTCTAACATAGTTTTATTTATACCTATATCAAATTCATTTCAGTTATCTATTCCTGATATTATTTTAAAAGTATTTATGTTTTGATTTTCAATAAAATTAAAAAAATTTAAAGAATTGTATGTAACATATATCAATATAAAATATAAATCCTATAATATAATTCTCTAAGGAACATGATGAATATAGGAATTGGGGTTTGAAAAGAACTTCCTTGTTTTGAATTTTTTATGAGACCTGGGTTAAAATCTCACCATAGTCGATTTGTCAGGAAGTGATTTTTGATATTATCAAACTGAAAATTTGTGAAACCAGAATTGAGGCATTTTTTGGAAAATGCCTGAAACCATATGTCATGAGTTGACCGAATGATTTGAATGTCAAAAAAAAATGTAGAACCTTGGGCCCATTGATAGCTGTGCTAGGAAAGTCACAAGTCATTGAGGTCTTGATGTGGGGAATTCTTCAAATTGTTCATCACACTAGATAACATGCTATTTTCCCAGAAACTGTAAAAGGTATAGTTCAGCATAGTTGCAGTATAAACCACAGGTGGGCTCTGTGGGTGTTGAATAAAACACAAATGTTTTGAGCAATTGTAGCTTCTAGTAGGGATTTATTAGAATAATTTTTAGCCAGGCATCCTTGAATATCTTAGATAATTTATATATATATAAATATATATTTATATTTTATTATTTCTAGACTCATAATAAGTTTTTTCCAGTCTTTTTTTTTATTTATATCAAGTTATGAAAATAAAATGGTGCATTATTCATTGGAACACATTTAGAACAGAAAACTTTTGTTAAGATTTTTATCTGTCTTGTGTTTTTATATGATATTTATTACAAAATACCACACTGATGAATATGTATTAAAAATAATGGTTTTATATAAATTTATAATAATATGAATATTAAATATATCTTATTTTTTAAATATATTAATATATATAATGATATAGATAATCTGAAAGATGAGAGAAGAGAAATAGAGAGATTTAGAAAAAAAAAATATTTATTTTCTATATAATATTTAAATATGACTTCAAATATATAAATTTTATTTATATATATTTTTTACAATTAGAAGAAATATTACAATCAAAAGAATATTTAAATTCAGCATCTTTTATATTGGAGAGATAAGGAATTTAGATTCCATATCCAGAATGATTTTCTACATGTTTTAAGAATTTTCACTTAAATTTCATTCCTATTTGATTGAATTTTTATTTTAATTACATTGAAAATCCCTTTAAAAAAAGATTTAATTTTATCCTGTCAAAAAAAAATTTTATTTTCCATTTTAAGAGTTTTATCGATGCATTTCTGTTTAATTGCTGGAAAATTAACTTTTTGGTTGCCAGATTTAGAGATTAAAATACAGTCAAATGCATCTTACCCAAAAGACTATTTGAAATGGCAAACGCATATTTTGATGAATTAAAATCACACACATCTTATGTATTTTTATATGTGAGTGATCTGGTTTGTTTAGAAAGATTTTTCATTATATTGTGACTGCCAGGAATTTTATCTTTAGCTTAGCTATGATGATATTTGTTAAGTATCCATATAATTGTATTCAATTGACAAACAAACGAGACCATTTATTAAATAGGTGGAGAGAAGATGACTGTTTTAATATAAAACATTTAAAAGATATTATTCCTGCGTTTCAATTGTTATTTTCCAGACTGGGCTTTTCATTTTTTTATTTAAAATCATAAAGCTTAAATATTTCAAAATTTTTTTATAATGTCTGAGATTTAAATAGAAAATAATTTATTAAATTGTTTAATATGTAATAAAAAATAAGATTTTTTAAATATTTAGAATTTATAGAACAGCCCATGGATAAAACACTGTATATATGCAATATATATATATATATATATATTATATGATTTAATAAAAATATACGAATAAATTATAACGAAAATATTATTGGAATAAATGGTCAGATATAAAAAATATAATATACATATATATATAGTTCCAGTTTTCATGAAATAGTTAAAGAATTAACATATGTACACAAATTAATTAGCCCATTTATATGGCATTGGATGTCATAAAAGCAAAAACAGTCCTAAAAATAAAAGTAATTCTTTAAAACATGCCATATTAAATGGATAATAGTTTCAGTAAAGATGGGCAAAACATTTTTTTTTTTTAAATCTAATTGAATTTCAGACACCTAAATTGAAGAAGTATAGAATAAAATAAGAAATATATATGTGGTTTTCCATTGTTATCTTTTATTTATAAGTGAAACACAAGGAATAAAGAATGGAAAAAAACAACCACACGAACGTCACTACCAGTCGTAAGTGATCTATACTTTATATATATTCCTGATATCAATTAAAATATGCATCATGTTTGATTCCATATCCATAAAAATAAAATTGATATATTTGTAAAACTGAAAATTATCAGCAGCTGGATTCAGTCAGAATCATGAAGATGAAGTTCTTTACAAATCCAGCATGCAATTTAAAGATGTTTGTTTGGATATTAACCACTATGGTTTGTAAGTCTTTTATGGAACTCAAAATGAAAAGAATCAATTTAAGCAGCAGTTTCCATTTGAGACATTTAGATACAATCCAAATTTGAGTTTTGATGAATGTTTTGCTAAATGATAAAAAGATGAAGCTGGCCTTTTAATAGATGAGGACAGTTTACAAATTATTTCAATTATATGGTTGATCTGGGAAAAGAATTCAATAAAGAAGAACAGAGTTTAATTAATTAAAAAACAATTTTGAAAACAATGACTTGTGCAAAGATTTTCAATATTTGTATGTATTCTATGTGTTTCAAGGAATTTATGACATGACCTGGAATGAGAGATTCAAACAAATTTTGTGTTTTGAAAGGAATCAACCCATTGAAAAAATTAATTTACAGCTTTTTTGGTAATATAATTATCTGTGTTCTTTTAGGGTTGTATTTGCAACTGGTTTTTTTTCAAAGACGTGCTCCATGTCTCCTATTATTAAAAGCACCCTCAGTCAAAGAAAATTCTACAATCTTTCAAATATAAAATTCTTCTTCACATTACAATCTCGCCAATAATCTGTCTAATGGTATGATGATAAACTACATCTGTCCTGGGTAATGATGATAAACTACATCCAACAGCAAGGGCCCAGATCAGTTTTTTGAGGATAATGGAACCATCTCTTAATTGTTGGTGTTCCCAGGTCCATCCTGACCCAGGGTGGTAGCACCTGTTAGGGTCCCAACTATGGGCAAATAGTTAAACAAAACTGGGGTCAAAAATATTATGAAAGTATAAAAATATATTTTAATAAAAAAAATATTCTTTTTATAAAATATTTTGTAAAAAAAAAAAATATTTAATGCAAAAAATTTTTTAAAAAAAATATTACCAGCAATACATTTTTAAAAAAAAAAAATTACCAGCAATACATTATTTTTAACAAAAAAATTTATTACCAAAAAAATTTTGACAAAAAAAAAAAATTACAAAAAAAATAATTCCATATTTAAATTTACTGAAAAATTTAACAATAAAAACTTTTATCATTAAAAATAAAGACCCAAGGTTATTATGGAGTTAAACAAACCAAAAAAAAGTTGGGCAATCTAGTAATGTTCAAAGAGTTGAGTTAAATGTTTAAAAAACTGGAGTAAATAAAAATGAAATGAAAATTGTTTGTGAGACAAAAGAATGAGTTTTGAAAATTCAACTCATTAAGAAGGGGAGCATACAACAGTTTAAGTTTTGAATAGGCAATTTCCATTTTGATAATTTTTTTTTTTAAAAAAACCTCAAAAATTAATATTTTTTATTTTTTTTTTATGGCTGTAATTCAATATTTCATTTGAAAGAAAAAATCCCTAAATACATTTGAAATATTTTTTATATATTAGAAGATTCTTTTTTATCCGTAATTTTAAATGTTACAACAATTTTTGTCATTAAATGGTCATACTTTCAGGATTCTTGTTTTTTCCAAAACTTATATTTGGAATTCTCTTTTGCCCAGGTAAAATATTTAATTACTATTAATAAGATTTTTCATGAAATATTTATCTGATACTGTAAATAGAAAAGGAGTTTACCTTCAAAAGGAATAAATTATCAAACAACCTCCTATCAGTTTTTTTTTTTATTCTATTGCATTTGACAAATTTATATAATGCTGGTTAGTTGAAACTCAAAAAATGTTGAAACATGGTTTTGACAAGCGTTTTCTTCTCTCCTAGATTGGTTATAATCAAAATGATCTTTTTCCCAATGTTAACCAAGGAGGTTATTAAATTTTGAGTTGAGGAAAAAGAGATGTCTTTTAAACCTTTCCTAATATTAATACAAAAAAAAAAAAACCCTTTTATTTCAGCTGGAAATCAATCTTTTTTTTTTTGTGTTGTTGATTATTTTTTTAACCCCACGTTTTATGTGGTTTTCCTATATTTACAAAGCAAAATTACTAAAACATTTTTAGTTTGCCATCTCGGCCTTAAATTAATCGACATCCTAATTTTTGATCATCATCAGATTTTGTATCCTTTTTTTTTTGCGGTTTTTATTTCCAGAAAATTTTAATGCTCAGTTTTATAGTAAAAAAATTGGTTTCTTCAATCACAACTTCCTTCCCAGTTAGGAAATTTGTTAAATGGAAAAAATGGCCAAAACAATTTACTTTCTAAATTTTCATCAATTTTTGGTGTGAATAAGGCAATTTACTCTGGGTGAAGATCGTTCATTTTAATTGAACCAAAAACAATGAAATGCATTGTTTTGCTTCTGGAAATAACAGGTTAATTTAAATAAGTGAAGGGGAGTTCATCAACAAAGATGCAACCCATCCTAACATTGCAAGAAGTTTAAAATAAAATATAAAGTGTTAAACTACTCCAAATATTTTAAAATTAGGAATAGACAAAAAAAATTTTTGACACATTTGATTTCATCGTGCTGGTCTTAAATATTTGTAACAAAGAAAAGTCAGGGTCTTCCTGACTAACTGAAAAATCGAATATCAAAGTCTTTTGCGTGACATCCTGAGAATAAAGTTATTAATGGTCCAAAGAATCAAAATGTTAGACAGAAACAAAAAATTGCTTTCATTTTTAAAATTTTCCCAAATGAAATTCATTTAAAATAGTTTTACCAGAAAATTACATTTTTATTCTGTAAAACATATAGACCATGTTTTTTGAATAAATGAATTTTAGTACTTTTTTTTTATGTTTAAAAAATGTTACCATCATTTTTTTTCACAATATTGCCGTTGAGGTTCACAATTCCGTAAAACATGCCTTTATAAACCAAAAACATTTTTTCCAAAAGAAAATAACTTTATTTATTGTGGAAAGTTATCAGACACCATGAGTTAACTACAATAATTTTCCTGTGTATTCTGTTTTGAATTGAAAAGCTTTATATTTCATGTTCGTTCCATAAAAATGCTTGAACATGCTTCCAAAGAAAATAGAACTCAACATTTTTTGATCTCAGTAATAGAGAAAGAACAGACACTGCCATATAGAACTACTGTATTCTTAAATATTTGTGTATTTTGTGTGAAAAGGAATCAAATTTGAAATTTTTTCGAAGTTTTTTTCACTATACGGGGGGATAATTGTATTTCATTATTCAGCCCTTTTAGAATCCTAAATGTTAAAAATTAAAAGATTTTAGGTTTAAATTAAAATTTTTTTATTTTCCAGCTTGTAATTGGAATTGGCCAATGGATGGATGGACGTGTTAATTAATAAGGACAAAAAAAAAACATGTAAAAGCGAAAACTATTCAATGAATTGGAATTGGTTTATGGAATAAGTTTTTTTAAAATTTATAATTTTTCTGGTATTTATGAAAATATAATTTTTTGAATAATACTCCTCCTGTGTATCCTCCCTATTTTTAAGAACCAGATATGTGAAAAATGTAGATGGATTTGTTATATTTGTGCCATGTTAGTGACAAATCAGTTTGCCTTGATTTTCAAATAGCCAGTGAGTGACAAATTATTCTCCATATTTAACCATCTCTGAAAATAAATTATTGATGGCAAGCCTCTTATTTCTCAGATACTTGATAGAAAAATAATAACATACATTATTTTTTTTTATCAGGTATCCTGATATAAAAAATATTGCAAGAAAAAAAAGCCATATCATAATATATATAATTAAAACATATGCTCCCACTGTATTCCATTTTAAAAGTTATTTACTTGAGACAAATAAAAACTGTTGAAGAATATCTGAAAAAAGGAACAACTTAGTATTCAGGATGTTTTTTGCAACGCTTGTTTTGATTTTTTTTGTCTCCTATATAAATGGTGGTCTAATGTAACTTTTGAACAGTACAGCCAACTTTATAATTTCAAATAAGCCTGGATGTGTTTTTCTTATGAAAATAAAAAAAAAAAAACCAAAAAGGATTTAAAAACAGTCATTTTACAAATTTTTCTTTGAATGGATCATAAACAAATTGGAATTATTTGTTTTAACATTTGAATTTGATGCTAGCCTAGCCTGATTTTTTTGGAACTGTGATTTATTGAAGGCTTGGATTGGTGTATTTTGTTTTTTTCCATTCGAACATTTCATTCTAGTTCCAGGAGCTGTGGTAAAAGATTTGGATTCTGTCTCTTTTTCAGGCAAATAAAATTCATTGAATTTAAAATTTTCGCGTGCCATTTGAACCTTGATAAAATTTAAATCCTTCAAAGGTAATTCCAAACTGAAAATGTACAAAAACAAACCACTATCTTTCTCTCTTTCCTCATAATTAAGATAATAAAGAAAACCTTAAATATTTCAGGACCAATTCAATATTCATTGAATTATTATTGAGTCAAGTTTTTTAAGCAATGGCACATCTAAAAAAATGAAAATATCATGGACAAAAATAAAATTTTTTAAATTTATACATGAAATAAAACCATAAAATTTAAAACAAAATTGAGCTGAAATATGAACTTTCTTCATTTCAATTTTCTAAAAAAATATTTCTTTCTTATCATTTGTTAAATGAAGTTTTTTTTTTTTGATGTGAGAGCAGAATGTTTGATTTGAAATTGAATCATCCAGATTTTCATAATTTTCATTAATTGAATCGTTAAATAGATACTTTAAGAAAGGATTTGAATTTAGGGCTGAAGTCTAATTCCAAATAAGACTATTATGAACAGATTCCCTTGAGGAAAGGCGTTCGTGCTTCAAGATGATATTGGGCATCAAACTCTTAAATTACAAAGTGGTATTTAATTGAAACATTGTTTTAGTAGATATTTTTAAATGGACTCGAAAAAAATTTAAAATTTTTTCCTTATTTGAATGAACCATATTTGTTACTAGAAAAAGATATAGATCAGAGAATAACCAGAAATATTGTTTCAATTTTAGTTGGAAGGCATTATTTTGAAACTCTTAATTTTTTCAGCCTTTGATCAAAGTTCAAAGAAACCTTTTTAAAACTTTTCCACTCTCCAACCTCTCACCACATTGTTGGGATGTAGAGGCTTTCGACTTATCTTTTTTTCTTGGTTAAAAGGGAACGCAACCAAAAAATTAAATTTGCGCCCCATTTACATGGCCTTAAAAACCATGAACCTGTCCTATAAATTTCACGAACTTCTATTGAGTTCTAAAACAAAACGTTTATCTTCTTAATTTACCTTCCTTGGGGAACATGCCGAAAAGTTGGAAAAAGTTTCCCAATCATTACATCTGTCAAAAATATATATATAAACCGTTTAGAATTTTATATAATCGTAGCTCAATCCGGCAAAAACCTTTACCTAAAGAGGTTTCTTATGATGACCTCATTACTCAATCTTATATTGAGGAAAAAATCGTGAAATAAAAAAAAATCATCTTTCAATGGGGATAAAACCTTTTTAGCTTAATGTGTCAGCAAGCCATTTTAAGCAGTTCATTCATTTATTTAAAAATCAGCCATTTATGTGCCATGCATGATACATTCTTATTCAATCATGTATCTTTTGGATACATGACTGACAAGGCGAGATTTTTTTTCCTGCAGTAGGTTGCCATTTTTTTCATGGTAGACCAGTTGCTATCCAAGGCTATAGAACCGGTCCAGAGGAAGCTATTTACCCATAGCTAGGTCAGGAGAAGAAGAGGATTCAACCTTTCCCAAGGATATTAGCATGTAAGTAAATGTAATGGATTCAACTGGAATTAGAACTTGGCCCTCGATTCTTCAATCCAAGCTGCTATCCATATACCTGGAAACCACTCTTGCCTACCAACTACGTCCACAAAAATACTTGTATGTAGAAATAATATATATATATATATATATATAGTATTGTTAAATATGATTAGTCTTTACATAAAGTAAATGTTAAATTTCAAATTTCAAAAAAAAATTTATGGATAAAGGATCAGTCATAACCATTTTGTCACCCCCACCTTTCCATGACCATGGAACACCTTTTTATTTCAACTCAATTTAATTTAAATAATTATATTGAAGTTTTCGGCTTCTTGTTTTGAAACATGGACCTCTTATGTCGCGATTTTAAATCATATTTTAAATAAATAATTATATTTATGCTCTATGAAGCCATATCAAGCACTATTTTTTAAAAAAAAATAACTAAAATAACCAAAAGGGACTTTTAACAATAAAAATAACAGTTCCTTTCTAGATTATATTTATATATTTATAAATATATATATATATATAAATATATTTATATATGCCGACAAGATTTACAAACGGCACTTAGAGAGGAAACTGTGGCATAGAACTGACTAGTGAGTTCATTCGTAGATTCATTATTTAAAAGGGATAAATCAGAAAATTCGTACTAAGTAAATTCATAAATAAAAAAAATTGATGAAAAACAGAAAAAATGAAACCATTAAAATCTAACAAAAAGCAAATAATAGATTTAAATTTTGAAAACTTAAACTTACTGAAAGGTTTTCACATACTCAAGATGGAATTAATTACAAAGTAACCTCCTTTCTTCTTTATTTTTAGTTCAAATATATTCAAAAACTATTTACATTTGTTTTTAAAAAAATTACAATAATATATTATCCTATACAAGGCCCAAGAGACTCTCGATTTTATTGTAAAATTATAAATTCCTAGAGAATATAAATCAATACATTTTGATTTTGAGATTTAGGTGTAAAGAGTTGTATAATGTCCTGAATTTGAAAATTTATTGCAATGTGAATTATTATTTTTTTGTTGATTTAATTTCCCAACATATAAATATATTATTTTGTAAAAAAAAATTTCAGGCAGTTTATCATTCCAAACAATAAAGAAATCATTACCAAGTCCGGAAGGATGCTTAAAATCACTGCCTAGACTTTTTCTTTTTGATTTTCTGTCAAAAAAAAAATTATATTTGAACTTATAATCAATTAAATTTACGCCTATGAAGTTTCTACAAAAAAATATTTTTCCAAGAACAATTATAAAAAGAATTTTTCTTGAAGAAGAAAAAAAAGAGAAATATTATTTTCAAAATGTTTTTACAAATTCATCAGTAGAATTTTTTAAATATATGATATATATGTAATTAGTATTTATATTGTAATTAGTATATATTATAAAAAAGAATAAAAAGAATGAAACTTTTTCATTAAAGTTCAATCACTTTTGACTTTTCTACAGAAGGTGAATATAGTTAAAAAAGTACATAACAGTATTTTAAATAGAAATAAAATATTTTTAAAAGTTTTTTTCAAATACACCATTGCTATTGGAAATTATTTTAATTTATTTAGATTTAATATTTAACTAAAATATTCAACTTGCCAGTAGTTCTGAAAGAGGCCACCAAATATTAATAAAACAACCTGCAAAAATTAGGACATAATCCACCAATTTGATGAAAAGATCTTTCCATAAAATTTAGTTCCTTAAATATCCTAATTTGGCAGATTTAAATTAGTAATAAATCATCTTTTTTGGTAGATTTTGGATGTTCACTTTTAGTTGTTATTGTTTCATGTTGATTGGAAATGGAGTTTAGAAAAAAGTAAGAAATAAGAAAGCAAAAAGAAAAAAGACAAAAAGGAAAAGAAAAAAAAAGATGTGATACAAATTTAAAGAGAAAACAAAAGAATTTAGAAATAATGATTGAAAAAAAATACTGGAATTTTGGAGAAATTGTTACTGAAGTGAATAAATATTACTCAAAGTAACAAGTGGCAAATCAATTAATATCAATACTACCACTATGACTACTACTACTACTACAAAAATACTACTACTACTACTATTCCAGAACAGCTCTGCCTTTTTCTCCTCTCTACTACTACTAATACTCAGCCTTTATCTTCTCTACTACTACTACCATATAGTTTTTCCTTTCTACTACTACTGCATAACAGTATCTCTGACTTTTCTGAACTCTCCTAAGAAAAGAACAGTAATCTTTGCCTTTTTTTACTACTATATACTATTACTAAAAAATTAAATATCTGCTCTTTTCTTTTTTTTTTGGATTTTTAACGACTACCCTTATTACCAAACAGTTATACTTCCAGTTATCTTCTTCTTCTTGAAAACAGAGAGACTACTACTATTATACAGGATATCTACTGTTTCTTCTTCTGCGTCCTCTTTTTACTACTACTACTACTACTACTATAAAACAGTATATCTGTCCTTTAATCTTCTTCTTTTTTTCTAAATTCTTATTCTTCTTCTTTTTCAGAGAATTTTCATCTTTTAAGAACTGTTAATATTTGTTTCTATCAAACCATCAAAATAACTGAAAACACAACTATTTTAAATGGTGCTCTTTTTAACTATCTTTTCTAATTGAAGTACAAACATCATGAGTCTCTGCCAATTCATCTTTTTTTTTTTAATAATAATAATAATAATAATAATAATAATAATAATAATTAGACATGGTTAGAACATTTGATTTTTAAAATTTTAAATTTTAATTTATTTAATTATTATTCTCACAGTAGAATATATATTTTTACTGTTTTCGTTATACTAAAAGCATATAAAAAACATTTTAGATCCACCCAAAACCACTCAGCTACTTTTTTTTTATGCCTTCTGTCTTTTCACTTTCAAGAATATTTAACAAATTCTTGACACTTTCTCTCAAAAATTTTATTGTCAGAATAATATTTTCTGAATAGACATTTTTATACTCAACAAATTTCAATTAAAAACAAAAAAAGCCATGTATAGTTCATGTGTTTTTTGTGCAATGTATGTGTGTACTATTTTTTACCATCCCAATGAAAACAGTCATTAATTGGAACTAGTTATCAGTACACATATATACATACAAATACCCACTACAGGTAACGAATGACATGATCATCATTATCATTGCCATAGTGCCGTTTCTACGTTTTACTACTCTTCTTATTTTATATGCTTTGTCCTTTCATGACATAGGTAATCACAACTCATCTCAACTTTCTGTCTTTTGTTTCTCTAAATAACACTTGACCCTTTACAATCTCTTTTTGTTCTTTTTTTGCCTTTCATTTACAAAAGCTAATTAAATTGGTTATTTGTTTTTCAAATGTTCAGTGAGTGTGAAATTCTCTAGGCCCTATTTTTTATGATGTGTCCCTTAAACTTCAATGACTTCTTTTTTTATTGTAAGCATAAGTTTCCTGGTAGTTCTTATTTTCCTTAAAACTTCCTGAATGTTCTCTCTGTAGTATTCTAAGCATTTCTTGGTTGAATCACATTTATGTCCCCGTCAAGTCTCTTCTTCATCTTTAAGGAAATTGTCCATCATTCATTGCCATAGAAGACATTAGATATTGCATAGTACTTCAAATTTTCTTTCTTTTCCTCCATTACTAAAATAATTAATTATATTACTGATGATAATGATCAGGCCCATAATATAATAACATCTATAACAAAAGGAAATTCTTAATTCCGTCCAATACTTGAGTATGCAAATAATTTGTCCAGAGCTTTTTTACCAAAATGAAAGGCATGTGAATGATGAACACATCCTTTCTCTCTTTTGTAAGATATTTTGTGATAGATGGTCACAGATATTTGAAATCCTTTGACTAAATGTGCTGTTAATGATATTGTGATAACTTTTTTCTTATTCAGATGCCAAACCTGGTTTTATTTAAAACTTAATTCACTCAGATATTCTTAAAAAAACAAGGTAAATTAAACTTATTATAAGAAAAATATTTCTACAATCCTCCAGTATTAATTATGGCAGCTCTAAACTTTAACTTCTGAAAATTATAATTCAGATGTATTGAGAGTTTATTAACAATTCTTATGCGGTATAGGAATTTCAAAGAAACTCTATCCAGTTTGGGAAAAGTATTGTCAAGAAATCCTATATTTTAATTGGATAAGAAGTCAATGTTTTATATTTTAAATTGGGAATTTTTTTATTATTCGTGACTCTACAAGCTTAATGAAAAAAAAACTATTTGATGATATATAAAATCCCCCCCCCCCAAATGGCCCTTTAAATATCTCTTAGAGTTAAAGTTGAGTTTTCTAGTAGATTAATATCTACCCACCTATCATAGACTACCAGTATTTTTATTGAGCCTAAATGAATACCGTCGGATATCAAATAAATGCCACCCATACCACTTGTTCATTTTAGGGACTTCTTTAACAACAACTACCTGTGGAATTTAGTAAGACCAGAAGGAATTTGCTTGAATGATGGAGTTGCGAAATGACCGAGTAAAGAGAAGACGGGACTGAAGGAACACGTAGATAAATATATGGAACAATTATATATAATATATAAAGGATAATGAGTTCTGGACTTAGGGGGAGATGGATAAATGAAAATAAAAGAGAATATATCAGGATTGAGGAAGAGAAGAAAAGCAGTGTAGAGCAAAATTGGAAGAGAAGAGTATGTGACTGAGTTTGGGGTTGGAAAGGGAGAAAAGAGTACTTGATCAAGGAACGGATTGAGGAGGAAAAAGTGAGAAACTTAGGTGACCCATTTTGTCCTTTTGTCTTACACACTGAGGGGAGGGGTTGACATATATATGGCATCAAGGGAGGGATTGAAGATAAATATATATATGACCATATATAGAGATTGAGAAGGAAAAAGCATATGGTACTGAGGATGAGTTGAGGAGATATATAAAAATAGTATGGTATCAAGGAGATTGAGGAGGAGGAAAACTATATGACTGTGGGAGCAAGGGAGAGATTTGGAAAAACCAGGATTCATCATTGGAGGATTGAGGACCAAGAAAAACTATGTGATGTGGAGAAATGATAGAAGGGAGAAAAGAGTATGGTACTGAGGGAGGGATTGAGGAGGAAATGAAGATATATATGGCATCAAGGAATTTTGAGGAGGAGGAGAAACTATGTGACATGGAGAAATTGAGAAGGAGAAAAGCGATTGGTACTGAGGGAGGGATTGGGGAGGAGTGAGTTTAAATATATGTGACTGTGGGAGGATTATTGAGAAGGAAAAAATATATGGTATCCGGGACTGGATTGAGGAGGAAGAGAAAACTATGTGACTGGGAGAAATTGAGAAGGGAGAAAAGAGTATGGTATCAAGGGAGGGATTGAGGAGGAGGAGAAAACTACATCCTGTTTAAGAGATTGTGAATGGAATGTTAGACAGGATTAATCGAAAGGATTGAGGAAGGAGAGAAGTGTACATGGTTCTACAAAAGGATTAAAAAATTTACGATTCAGGAACTGGTTATGTGTCTATGATAAAAATGAAATATTTTCAAATTCATCAACGCATTTTAAGATAATATTTTGGGCTGCTGTTGGTTATATACTATTTATTTGTTTATCATTTATAGTCATTTACTTATATTGTAATGTAACTTCATTTTAATATTCGCACTTTTGTAAATGCAAACCCTGAAATGTTTTAAAAGAAATTTCCAAAAACTAAGAAGTTAGATTTACGAGTTTAATTTAACGTTTATTTCTGACTTTTTGTTAGTAGTTTGAAAAACTTGTTTTAAATCACCCCACCCCTCAAGACGCTTTACTTAGTGGGAGGACACACATATACCCACACAAGAAATACAGCTTGTGCCAGCGATTTTGTAGATTTCATAATCAGTTTTTCATTGAATCTGTTCCATGCGTCCGTAATATAGACAAAAAGAACCACATAACAAAGAGAAAGAACAATGGACTATTTGAATTGTTCTATTTTGTTGTTAAAAATAATCCCAGGTCTAAAAGGAAATACCTTATATTCGGAAAACCCAAATATCACAAGGGCTTTAGCTTTTGACAACTTCAATGAACTGTCTTCAAGAAATCTAAATGTTTTTACCAGCTAATTTATGCCCAAGGAACTCCACTCTTTCTCTGTATGTAAGTCCCCTCTCTGTTTCACGTATATACATACAGACCTTTTATTTAAACTTAAACAACTGAAAAGAACATTCATTTCATTCAAAACTTTTTCTTTATCAAGCTGTCTTAAATTACATCAACTTTACTGTTTTTGTATTTCAGTTGCTTCTTTGAACCATATAGATATTATTATTATTATTATTATTGTTATTATACTGTTAATTTAATCCTTGTATGCATTGAATTAATTTATTTTGAAATGGTTAAAATTTTCTACTGAAAATTTTTTTGTTATGTTGATTTTTTAAAACAGTGTTTCCCAAACTTTTCCAACCAACCCACCCCTTTGGGCACAAACTATTTTTTTGTTAACACACTCCCCCCCCCCCTGCCAAATAAAATTTCGAATATTATACTGAATTCACCTTTCATAGCAAGATAACACTTCGGTATTAGTGCAAAAATAATATTAATATTGTTTTCATTTCTATTATAAATGACAATGATTAAAATGCTAAAAGCAAAATCTTTATTTGATAGATTATCAATGTGATGGTTGTCTTTAGTGCTTACTGGCTAATGTCCTTACTCTAGGTTCATTTCATAGCTTATCTCAATGTTTTCAATGTGATGGTTGACTTTGGTGCTTACTGGCTAAGGCTCTTAATCTAAAGTTCATTTCATAGCTTATCTCAATGTTTTCAATGTAAATGGTTGTCTTTAGTGCTTACTGGCTAATGTCCTTACTCTAGGTTCACACCATAGTTTATCTCAATGTTTTCAATGATGGTTGTCTTTAGTGCTTACTAGCTAATGTCCTTACTCTAGGTTCATTTCATAGCTTATCTCAATGTTTTCAATGTGATGGTTGTCTTTAGTGCTTACTAGCTAATGTCCTTACTCTAGGTTCATTTCATAGCTTATCTCAATGTTTTCAATGTGATGGTTGTCTTTAGTGCTTACTAGCTAATGTCCTGTTGTCTAGGTTCATTTGATAGGAGATCTCAATGTTTTCAATGAGATGGTTGTCTTTGGTGCTCGACGTAAAGGCTCTTATTCTAGGTTCATTTTATGCTTATCTCAATGTTTTCAATGTGATGGTTGACTTTGGTGCTTACTGGCTAAGGCTCTTAAAATAGGTTCATTTCATAGCTTATCTCAATGTTTTCAATGATTATTGTCTTTAGTGATTATGGCTAATGTCCTTACCTCTAGGTTCATTTCATAGCTTATCTCAATGTTTTCAATGTGATGGTTGACTTTGGTGCTTACTGGCTAAGGCTCTTAATCTAGGTTCATTTCATAGCTTATCTCAATGTTTTCAATGTGATGGTTGTCTTTAGTGCTTACTGGCTAATGTCCTTACTCTAGGTTCATTTCATAGCTTATCTCAATGTTTTCAATGTGATGGTTGTCTTTAGTGCTTACTGGCTAAGGCTCTTATTCTAGGTTCATTTGATAGCTTATCTCAAAGTTTTCAATGTGATGGTTGTCTTTAGTGCTTACTGGCTAATGTCCTTACTCTAGGTTCATTTCATAGCTTATCTCAATGTTTTCAATGTGATGGTTGACTTTGGTGCTTACTGGCTAAGGCTCTTAATCTAGGTTCATTTCATAGCTTATCTCAATGTTTTCAATGTGATGGTTGTCTTTAGTGCTTACTGGCTAAAGCTCTTACTCTAGGTTCATTTGATAGCTTATCTCAATGTTTTCAATGCAATGGTTAACTTTGGTGCTTACTGGCTAAGGCTCTTACTCTAGGTTCCATACTTCTTGGAAGTAATCATAGATCTCCTTATTTTGTAATTTGCAGACGGTTTCTTTGTTTGGTAAGAAGCTGTGTAACTGCGTTGAAACCACATTCAGTCATATAGAAAGTTGGAAAAGCAATGAAGAAAAGTTTGCTAGCTTCCTAGAGCTTTTGATACCTTTCAGAAATTTTCTTTTTTAGCCAATATTGAATAATTTTTTTTAAAAATTGAAAAAAATATGGATAAATGCCCCCTGTCCCCTTGCATATGTTTATCGCCCCCCCCAAAATAAAATAAAAAAAAAAACTCCCAGTGCCCCCTTTTAATATAACAGAATCAACAAACTTTTGTTTTTAACTCTTTTATTTTGCAATTTTCTAGCCGTAAAGAAAAGCAATATAAAGTAGTTTGTGGTTAAATACTGGTTGTAGGAAGTATGTATATTCCAAGTTTGTTGATAGCTTGACACTGAACCATTTATTTTTACCTGGTATTTGAGGGAGAATGGAGAATGTTGAGTGACATGTATATTTTAATATTTTAGAAGAATTTGAGAAGAGTAGATAAAATATTCACACCACATGTAGGTAGGTATTAACTATTTATAGTTCTATAGGTGATAGTTATTTACATTTTCACTGGTGCAAAACTTGTTACGAGGTCAGTTATTTGAATTGGATTATCATTTATACCTCAATGGGATAAAGAATAAAATACCAGTAAAACTGCAGACATCAAGGAATGCAAAGAGTTATCCTAAAAAAAGTTGCTGACTTCATTTAATAAGAGAACTGTTTTCTGTAAAGTTTATTTATTTCATATAGCTGTATTTGGGAGAGTTTCCATATTGGATTCATATGTTTCCCAAAGCTATTTGTGTGAAAATGAATGCAACGACCATGGCCGGAACTTGAACATAAAATGCTGATTCCACTTCCCACACTGATAACTGTTACGCCATACGCAAATCCAATTAAAAAAACAAAAAATTGCTAACAATGAAGATTCAGCAGGATGGGAAGTCATTTTTTTTAAAGTTACTTATGTGGTTCATTTTGAAATTAATCAATGAACTTCTTTTAAATTTGAGATGAAAAGTTTTCATGAATTTATTACTAGTTTCACTTCACCTGTTAAATGTTAATTTTGTTTTATCCCAACATTCTTGGCCAATACAGTTTTCATTATTATGTTAGTATTAGTTTTATTTTATTTTTATTATTGTTGCTTTTTATTCCAACACTCTGGGTTGATGCACTCTTCATTCTGTTAATTTAGTCCTAGTTTTACACCATCGTATTATTGTTGCTTTTTATCCAAAGTCCCTAGACCAGTGGTTCCCAACCTTTTTTAACCAGCGCCTCATAAACCTTTTTCTAAATGCCCCCCCCCACACCTGTTAAATTAAATTTCGGATATTATACTGAATTCGTCTTTCATAGGAAGATAACGCTTAGGTATTGGTGCAAAAATAATCTTAATATTGTTTTCATTTCTATTATAAATGCCAATGATTAAAATGGTAAAAAAAAAAAAAAAATTGATAGCTTATCTCAATGTTTTCAATGCAATGGTTGACTTTGGTGCTTACTGGCTAAGGCTCTTAATCTAGGTTCCATGCTGCTTAAAAGTAATCGTAGATCTCCTCATTTTGTAATTTGTATGGGGTTTCTTTGATTAGTAAGTGTAATTCAGCCATATAGGAAGTTGGAAAAGCAATGAAGAAAAGTTTGCTAACTTCCCACAACTTTAGAAATTTCCTTTTTTTGCCAATATTGAATAATTTAAAAAAAAAAACAAAAAACAAAAAATGTCCATCCACCCCAGAGTATGTTCCCCGTCCTCCAAACGAATTAAAAACTCCCAGTGTCCTCTTTCAACATCGCAGAACCCATAAGGTACCACTAGTGCCCATGTTGGGAAACACTGCACTTCATTATTACTATTATTTTATTACTAGATTCACTTATTATTATTGATTTTTATTCCGATACGTCGATACATTGTTAATTATTAATTTATTATTAGTTTTTATTAAAGCTTATTGCTACTTTTTATCGCAACACTAAGTCGACAGACTCTTCGATCGATTGACTGTGGCCGAAATTAAAGCAATATCCATGCAAGGTGCATAATGTCAAGTTGCGTTGAGAGCTATTTCTTTATTTTAAATTATGTGCTATCAATTGAAGAGCGTATCGACCCAGAGGGTTGTGGTAAAAATCAATAATCATAAAATGAAGTCAAACTAGTAAAAATAAAATAATAGTAATAATGAAGATTTTATCGATCCAGAGTGTTGTAATAAAAGACAGAATAATAAGGTGAGCTAAAATGAATAATGAAAAAATGGGAAAAAAGAACGTCAGAAATACGAGAAAACAAAAAAGTCGTTTTAATCGGAATTCTGTGTAGTTGTAATTAAATAATTTCAATGAAATCAAAATGACTTTATTTTAGTCGGACATTTCTATTGTTTTTCATATATTTTGTTAATTCAAGTTCTTGACTGTCTGAAATATTTATCGTTCGATGAAGACCTTCATTTGGGATCAGTCACAGCCATAACAAAATGTCAGTTTGCTCCAACTACCCTCTTACTAATGATCTCTCGCACTTCTGACTTGTGGAACTCATTTTCGGCTTCTTGATTTCCAGTCAAGTTTGATCTTCACAAATTTAAATGCAACGTCAATCGTTATCTTCTGTCTCCTTGAATGCTGTTCTTTTATTGTCCTCTCTGTTTCTTTCATTCTCAGAATGCGTCTTCGTAGCTTTATCGCCTTAATTGCGATGAAATAATTAAAAAAAAAAAGAGAGAGAAGAAGACAAGAAACAGAGGAACAGAGTTGGATGTTAAACTTCTTTTAATTCAATTCATAATTACTTTGTCAGAAAGTGATTTGGTTGAATGTTTTGTGACATCTCGGACTTTCATCGTATGTCGTGTTGACGTCATTTTATTTAGAAATCATGTAAACACGCCTCCTTTCACACACATTTTGCATCTGTCTTTTGGCTCTTTACAAAGTGATTGATGCCGATTTGCTCAAAGAACATTTAAATAAGAACAATTAAAAAAATATTCTTTTCTGCTTGCAAAGGTTTACAGAGACGGGTTCAAAAAACCCGACAAAGAGGGAAAAAGATTCCTCATCGATACGGCTAAATTAGAAATTTGATGCTCATTTACATTTGATGAGCACTGTAAACAAGAAACGATTAACCGTGAACTATTCTTCTGCTAGTTGGTTATAATTGGGACTTTTTTTTCCTCATCTGTTATAAATTACATATTTCACTAAGTATAAGAGAAAGAAAAAAATAAACTAATCCCAAAATTCATTAAAAATGTCTTTGGTTGGTTTGTCGACACCATTTAACTCCCAGAGGAATAGTTCCAACCAAGCGATTGTCACGAAGACACTGCTTGCCGCTCCACAAGCAGAATCTGTTTCGACGATAAAATCCTGAAATCTCAGGTATCGATTGATTGGCATCCAGTGTTAAAAGTTGATCAAATATTGTACCCTTGATTTGTTTCCAATGTCAACAGGGCACGTTTGTATAACCATCCCAAAGTCAAGATGCTATCTGTTCATCTAATTTATTTCTGGAAAGAAAGTACAATTGAAATCACATACAATTGTCGCTTTTCATCTGTCGAGTTGAACGTAGCGAAAAATGCTGTTTTCATATCTTCTACGTGTAGATGTCAACTGAGGATGATCGGAGAATTTACCAACAGGAAGCTATGGTGAAAGAAAGAAAAATAGCATTAATATTTTCTTTTTAGAATAAATATTGAACAAAGTTTACAGAATTCAGAACTTAATCTTAACAATCTTTTAACTCCTTTCATGTGGAGAACCCAAAAAGTAGGTACCTTAATTTTTTTTAAATGAAAAAAAAGAAAAAAGAAAAAAAAGAAAAAAAGAAGCGATACCTAAAGTTTAAAATGTATTTGAAAAAATTAAAAATCTTCCCTAAAGTTTTTAGTTTAGTTTTAATTTCAAATGAACAGATTAAATTTAATATTTCCAATAAGCAAAATACTTTGGTGTATTCCAAATTGAATTTAAATTGATTGGAATATTTTTTTCTACTTATCAGTTAAATTTATAAATTCGGCTATATTGACAGATCTGTCAAAACAAAATAATTCTCTTTATTAAAAAAATCTTTCAAAAATAAAATATACTTTGTTGAAATGTTGTTTGAGGAAAATTAGCTGATTTAAAGTTTAATTAATTTAAATTGAAACAAATATTACTTATTTTTATTTAAAATATTGCAAAAAAAAAAAGAAAGAATTTTTAACACAAACGAAAGTGTTTTTTTTGGTATGTTGTTGACAACCTGATGTTAGTGAAATTTAAATATAAAAAACATTTCTTAAAAATTCGTTAAATACAGCGTGAATTACCTTTATATATATATATATATCTTTATATATATATATATATATATATATTAACTTACAATAATCTTAAATTTTTAAGAAAATATTTTAAGTAATCTAATATTTTACTGAATTATTCGGACTTTGGTTTTATAATCTTACTCACGAGAATGTTTGTTCTTTTAGTGTCTGTTGTTTAGGTCCATTTGTCTTCATCCACAGAGCCAACTCCTGGTTTATACAGCAATTATGCTGAGTTGACCTTAATTACACTTTCTAGGAGAGAATAGATAATCTGGAGCGATCACCAGTTTGAACAAGGCTAATACGGTCAAACCTTCGGCCACGATTTGTAATTTCGTTTGATCCAATTTCACCAGTGTTGTGGTTTTAAGACATTTCTCAACATCTCCTCGGGTCTGTCTATATTTCTGAGATGAGGTATTATGTACAGTATTTACATTAGTCGGGCTATTGTCCTCATCTTTGTCGCCATATTTGTCATAACGTTTCGGTCGTTGTACGCTCCGGCCTTCTTCAGGTGGTTGGAATATCGAACTGAACCCTTTATTTCGCTCACTGGGGTAGACTTTCTAGTTCACGTGCCATGTGGAACAGTTATCAGTTATCTCCTGTAAATTCAGTTCGAATTTCTCCACTGCCTTAAAAGGCCAGTGCGACAATGTTTCGTCCTGTAAATGACAAAATTATGGCGACAAAGATGAGGACAATAATCCGACTAATGTTTTCTCCTCGGTATTACAAAAATTCAAAAATAACAAAATTCATTCATGGTGCAATTCAATATAGGGAGTTTCATTAGTCTGAAAACTTACGTTCTAACCGTTTAGGTTTAATTATCGATTTATAAAAATCTATTATTAATTATAGGCTCCTAATTTTTGGAACAGTGGGAAATAACGGTTAAACTTTTTCCACCTCCTAATACTTATAACAACATATTCAGTCCCCGCCTCCCAAACCTGTAATTGCGTAATGTCCCCCCTCTTTTCAATTTGCTCTTTGTCTTCATTTTGTCCTCTGCACACTCTGCTATTTAGCTTCTGGAGGAATCCTGTTACGCCTTTCTTTGTCTTATTTTTACCCAATGACATTAACCTATTCCGTATGGGAAACTGAGACTCTCATCTCTTAGTAAACAAGTGTTTGTTATTTAGAATATCTCAGAAAGAAAGAACGAATCTTGGAATATTTTAATATTTAATTTGAGAGTTGCTTAAATATCTTCATCAATGATCTTACTGATATCATCAGTTCCCAAATAGGCATTTATGCACATAACACTATCATTTACTCCAGTCTCAATAGCAAATCCGTCAGAGCTGACAAAGTAAATCTGGCCGTTGCCCATGAAAAGGACCTCCAATCATTGGGTAACTGGGACAGGAAATGGCTTGTAAATTTTAACGCTTCAAAAAAAAAAAAAAAAAAAAACTGCTCTCATTTAACCACATTAGGGAAATTTTTCTGCCATCTGCATGGCTGACGCTAGACTCCTGGAGTGCAACCCACTGCGCCTTCTTGGCCTCACGTTTTCAACTGACTTGAAGTGGAGTGACTACATCGAATCAATAGATGCATCTATTGCAAGTTGGTTCACTGTATCGTACCAGAAAATTGTTCTCGTCAGAGCCCATCTTGAGCATTTACAAATCTACCATTCTCCCAAGCATTGAATACTGTTGCTATATCTGGCCCAGTGCTCCTGTTACTCACCTAAAAGTTCATGGCAAAATCCAAAGAAGGATCTATAATGTAATCGATCCTGACTTGATAGCTCATCTTCAGTCACTTTCTTACCGATGTGGCGTGGCTTCCTACTGTCTTTTCTACAAATATTTTCATGGTAAATGCTCTCAAGAGCTTTATCACTAGTAATCGGAATAAATGAATTTAAGCGTGATGTTAGATTGGCATCTAGGTCCCACCCGTTTGCTGTTGAAACAGCTAAATTTCCTTCCGTTTAATTACTTCCCTGACAACTATAATCTTCAAAAATTTAAATGCAACGTCAATCGTCGTCATCTTGAATTCCGTTCATTTTATGTCCTATTCTCAAACTTCATTATACTCAGTCTTTTCTTTCAGTTTCATTTCCTGTAACCCACTGCGTACAAGTGACATTCCCGCCTTGGTTGAGGAGAAATGATTAAAAAATACATCAAAATTTGAAAATTTCTATCAACTTCTTTCCCAGAATCGATTAGTAATCGATATTATGGTAATTAATTAGTAGTCAATAAAAAAGAAAACCTCATGTAATTAAAACTACAAATAGACACCCGAGGCTTTCTGTGCGTGCATGTCGTTGGCCATTAAAACTGGGTTACGATAACTTGACATATTTTTCTGTCAGTCGTCGATATTGAAAATTTTCCACGAGTTTATGATGGTTTTTGATTGAAGACTGTTTGAAATTAACTTCATTCTCTGTTATTGTTTTGTGTTGAAGACCATGAACCAGAGTCACTGGACTGACATCATTTCTCAGACAATCAAGTGATGTTAGAGCTTGTCAACAAAATGCATATATACATATGTATATATTTATTTATATACATACATATTTTTATATATATATATATATATGTATTTATGTATGTACCATATGTATTTTTTATATATATATATATATATATATATATATATTTATGTATTTTAATATATATATATATATATATATATGTCTTTTTATATATATTTATATATATATTTATATATATATATATATATATATATATATGTATGTATTTTAATATATATATATATGTATTTTTAATATATATATATATGTATGTATTTTAATATATATATATATATATATGTATTTTATATATATATATATATATATATATATATATATATATATGTATGTATATGTATTTTTAATATATATATATATATATATGTGTGTATATATATATTTTTAATATATATATATATATGTATGTATGTATTTTTAATATATATATATGTATGTATTTTTAATATATATATATGTATGTATTTTTATATATATATATATATATATATATATAGCCAAATGGAAGACATATAAATATTTACTTTATCGTTTATTTATTTATCATTTATTAAAGCGAATTATACAAAAATGAAATAGAATTTTCTTAACTCAAGAAAAGACTAGAAAGCTCAAACATCAAAAGCGAAGCCTGTGTAGAAAAAAAAAGGAATCGAAATGGCAATATTTGAAAGAAAAGAAAGAAAAGAAAAAGAGAGAAAAGGTTTACGAGTGAGTGTAAAGTGTGAAAACATGTAAAGAAAAAGACAAATAATCATGACATTCTACACGTACACACATCCACGCAGGCAGACGCACGCCAGTGCACACACTCACTCATACACTATGACAAAAAAAAAAATAAATAAAATAAATAAAATAAAATAAAAAGAAAAGAAAAAAAAAACTTGCACCAATTATAGGTTCATATAACAAATAAAAATGGAAAAGTATAAGCAGTCAATTGGTGATACCCGCTGACGAGTGGACGGACAGGACCGTCTACGAAACTCTTGAGATTAGGTTGAAACACCAGTTCCCATATGATCACCGAAGTTAAGCAACGTCAAGCTTGGTCAGTACCTAGATGGGTGACTACTTGGGAATACCAGGTGCTTTATGCTTGGATGAAAGGGTGGTATAATGGATAATGGCTCGGAATATTTAATCAGAGAGCCAATTAACCAGTTCCAGTTGGGTTCGTTATATTTATGTCCACGTTGGGAAAAGTATGAATCCACGTCTTTTCCCTCAGTTATGGGTTAATTAGTATCACTTTTATCACTATTATCCCCCCCACACACAAAACAAAAATTCTTACAATCTAAAAGTTTTTCCGTTTTTAAATAACTTGCAAAGTTTTGATAAGCCACAGAAAATCAATCAGTCAATCAATAAAAATACACACACACACAGACGCACGTGCACACACACAAGCACACACACACACACATATATATATATATATATATATATATATATATATATATATATATATATGTACCATTATATTTGTATTATTGTAAATTTAGGGTTCCTACCAAAATGTCATGATGTTGCCAACAAAATCTTGTCTACCATATCAACAACATTGACTAAGAATATTGACAGTAATTGAACCAAAATAGAACAGTATAGCTGCAATTCATCTTATACGAAAACTCGAAAAAATGTAATAAAATGTAAAGAGACATACTTTGTTGGTTAATTTTAAAACTTGCTTTAATGAATTCTAGCTGCCTGAATATAGCTTATATATTTCGAAGAGAGTTGTGTACTTTCCAGGATTTAGAATTTAGATATATCTTTCTCTTAGACTGGGTGCTATCCAAGGCTAGGGAGTCCTGTCTTTTACATTTTAATCCATAACTGGTGGTGAGAAGATGAAAATTTATGGCATTCCCTAAGGCATTAGTTCAAAAGTGAACACACACACACACACACACACACACACACACACACACACACACACACACATTTTTTAAAAAACACACACACACAAACAAATTAAAATGAGAAAATAAAATAAAAAAGAAACAAAAGACAACAAACACAAAAGCCACACACACACACATTACAAACATTTTTTAGTCACACAAATACACACACACACACACACACATGATATCTTTTACACAAACACACATGACACACACAACACACAAACACAACACACACATTGTTTGGATTTTAAACACACAACACAACACACACACAAACACACAAGACACACAAAACAAAAATTTGAAGACACAGTTTCATGAAATAAAAATTGAAGCTATGATGCTTTACATTGTTTGTGTTGTCCTCATTTTTTGTCATATTTTGAAAATCATTTTATTTGAAAATATATTTTATTTTTACAAAAATTATTTTTATACTTTCGTAGTATTTTGATTTTGTTTGGGTGTTCACTATTTTCCCATAGCTGGGACCCTAACAGGTGCTACCACCCGCGGTCAGGGTGGACATGGGAACAACTGGAATTAAGAGGTGGTTATTGGCCCCACAAAACCTCCCGATCCGAGGCCTTGCTCTTGAATGTAGTTTATCGTCATATCCAGATAATAAATACAGAAGAGAAAGTCTTTGTTTAAGAAATGAAAACACGGGAATCTTTTGCCCATCGACTATCATGATATATACGAAATTGATTTAATGAGTCTCTGCATTCCGACAAACATTTGTCGAATGATTATTAGTGTAACTAACAATGCAATTTAGTTTTCATTGTTTTTTTTTATCATCGACATGGCAGACACACCATACAAAATGAGATAATGTAAGGCTTCCGAATTGCTAAAAGGAAACCTTATTGAAATAAACGAGTAAAATCCTATATGACAATATTGAGGATGTAAAAATAATTTTATAAAACTATAACAAATGTTTATTGTGCTGAACCTTCTTCTTCACTGAATTATTTCCGCATTCTCAGAAATTTAAATTTTTTATCCGTTACAAATCTTCTTGTTCTTCTTACCCATCCTGCTCCTCATCCTCCTCCTTCTTGTTATTCTTCTCCCTCCTCCTCCTGCAGATCCGAGCACTTTCATTTAATCTATTAGTCATTATCAAGGATTTTTTTCGTTTAGCTGAATAGATTATTTTAAAAAATATATATATATATATATATATATATATATATATATATATAAACTACATAAAAAAATGAATTAAAAGAAATCATTTGTATGAATGCAAGATAAAATATAATAATATGCTTAATCTTAGTGCCTTGTCAGTCATCATACTTATTATAAAACCCAGGTTTTGTGTGTGTGTCTGTTCATTTATATATTGGATCGGATTTCCTACATTTTTCAACCGATTTCAACAAAACTTCACTTTTTTTTTGGCAGGTAGTGTTTCTTATTGTCTTGCACATTTTTTTTTTCTTTATTTTTACATTCAGAATGCTTTAAAAAATTCCATTTACAAGACAATTGTTTATAATAAAATTCTATTCAATCGGTAGACTCATAACGATTGAAAACAATGTTTTTTTTGTTTAAAAAATTTTTGACCAATTCAAAAAAAAAAAAAACTAATTAAGACATGCGTGTCCGTCAACCTTAAACAATAATCTTTGTCAATTTTATTTTTTTCAGTTTTTATGATGGTCGATTTACTTGATCTATCTCTTACTGTTATATCCCCAGGCAACGCCGGGCTCTACAATATTAATTATATACTATTATTTATTAAAGTTTGACGGTAAAATTTGAACAATTTCAAAACTAATCATTTAAACCCAAAAAAAAATATGAACAACGAAGCAATAATTTTTTCATTTTATATTTTTTAATATTATATATATATATATATATATATATATATAATTAAAATTTAGAAAAAACAAAATAAATGTATAATTGTGATCCTTTTTTTATAATATTCTAAACAAATAGCAAAATTGACCTGAAAATGACAATTTATCTTGTAGTTAAGTCAAAAATTGAATCGTAAATTCCAATTTAAAAATTGAAATCAATTATAAGGAAAATAATTATCCAAAAAAAACAATAAAAAGTTAATCAATTTTTAAAAAAAATTTATCAATTTCGAAATTCTTTAATTTTTGTAACTTTTGTCGTTATTTATAATATTTTTTTATGATATATTTTAAATTTATATTTTAAATATTTTTAAAAAAAACATACACACGTTTTAGAATTCATAAAACACACACAGGGAAAAAAAATGATATATATATTTTATATTTATAAAAAATTTTTTCAAATTTTATTTTTTGAAATGAATTTATAATTTAAATTTCAAAAGATTGATTCAAATTTAAAAATTTAAAAATAAATAACTTGAAAATAATTTTAATCTATTTATTTAAAGTTCAAATCCAAATAAATTTTTCTTTTAATTCAATATCTAGACAATTAAATAAAGATTTAAAAAATGAATAAAATTTTATCGATTTTTATGAGTTATAACATCAGATTAATCATAAAATATATTTTGATTAATTCTAAACAAATTATTTTTTTTAAAATAAAATCAAAAAAAAATAAATTCCTAAATCCATCTTGATCTAAAAGAAAAATTTTTAATAGCATTTGTATCTGCATTATGGATATTATTTAGTTACTGATATGAAAATATATAAAATTTAAAAATAATAAAATGAGTAAAATAAATGAAACAGAAAAAAATTGACATTAAATCAACAATTGAAGTAAATTGTTCATTGATGTTTACATTGAATAATTTAAATAATTAAAAAAACAAACAGTTTTGAAAAAAATGAAAATTCATCTAAAATTTATAAAAATTAAATTGAAAACAATAATAAAAAGAAAACGTTTTAATCTTATATTTTGTTTGAAGATATTTAGATCATTAATTATATATATTTAATAAATTTGGTATTTCAGTTTTAAAATACTTACTTATGAAAAACCATAATGACATACTATTTTTTATAAATGTTAATATTGTAAATTAAGTGAAAGGATATATATTAATATAAAAAGAAATTCATAAATATTATTTATTGGAACTTTTTTCATTTAATATTATCAGCTATTTATAAGAATATAAATTTTAAAATCCATTATAAAAAAGTTTTGTTATAATTATAACATAAATAGTGTTTTATAATTTTATTTTTTCAAAATTACCAAATCAAATTTATAAAAAAATTTGTTAGTTTTTTCTTAAAATTTAAAAAAATTTTTTTAAACAATAAATAATTAAAAGTCATAAAAAAAAAAAAAAATCAAAAACACAAAAATTTGAAAAAAAATTAAATTATATTTATCAAGTGAGTTAAAATAAAAAAAATAAAAAAAATTTTTTAAATTTTTTAAACAGATCAAAAAAAAATTAAAAAATAATAAATGGAATTTTGAAAAAAAAAATGAAAATAATAATATATAGTAATTTATTTCTGTCATTGGAAGATTTAATTTTTTAAAATTTAAAAATTAAAATAAGTGAAAAGGGGGAATCAATTAGAATTATTAAACAAATTTAAATATATTTAATGGAAAGTGGAATAAATATTTAAAAATTATGTAATAATATTATTCTATTAATTTTACATTATACATAAATATATATATATATATATATATATTTATATATATAAAATATATAAAAAAATAAATAAACAAATTTATTAAAAAACAGAAATATTCCAGGAAATTTTATATATATTATTTATTAAAAATATATTTATAATATAGTATTTTGAAAATAGTCATCAAAAAAAATAAAAGCTTTTTTTGATATTTTATCAAAAAGATTGTTCTACCACAAATTTGCATTTAATCTTAATTTTTGAGAGAAAATATTTTTTCTCTCTGTTTTTATTGATCACAACAAAAATATACAAATACATATGTAAAAATGGCCCATGAATCCATGAAAAAATTTGGGAATCATTAAAAGAATCCATGGAAAAACTATTTTTTGGAGAATTTGATTTTAAGTAAAAGTATTTTTTTATTTTATTTATATCTAATAATTTATATTATCATGAACATTTCCAGTTTCGAATAAAAAAAATTTTGAAAAAAAACTACATTATCAAAATTTAAAGAAAATTTTATTTTTTGAAAAGAAAAAAAAATTCCAATTAGTTATTTTAGACAAAATTCATTTGTTTCTAATGAAAAGTAAAATATTAAAAATAAAATTTTTGAAAAAAAAATTTCGTTATTTAAAAAATATTTAATGCAATATTTCATTTTTTAATCAAAAAAAAATAAATTTTATATTTCAATAAATTGAAAATGAACCAAAAAAAACTTAAAAACAATCATTTTTTTATTAGTTTTAAATGAATAGACTAAACAGTTAAATAAAAGAAACTATTTTAAATAAAAATTTTTTTAAATAAAAAAAAAAATAAAGATTTTTATTTGGATTTTGGCCATTTTTTGAGCTTTTGGATGAAAAAAAAAAATTTCTTTGAATTCAAAAATTTGTTGGTTTAAATTTATGAGAATTGTTTTTCCATCAATCGCTACAATTTTTTTTATTCTAAAATTTTTAAATTGAATTTATACCTATATATAATATACCAAATTCTAATGATTAAAAAATAAAAAAACAACCGGTTTTTTATCAATATTTTAAGTTTATCAAAAACAATTATTAATTAAATCTATTTAATTGATAAATCAAAAAAATTGGATTTTATTTTTTTTTTGTGGTTTTTTAAAAAAAACAAATATTGATTTATATATGGAATTTATATATATATATATATTAAATAAATTTTTTAAAATAATAATTTTTTATTTATTAAGAAAATGATATAATTATAAATTAATTTTTTTGAAAAAAAAAAAAAAAATAAATTTAAACCATATACACATATCAAATTTATATACATTAAAAAAAATTATTTTAATTTTTTATAAAGAACAAAAACACTTTTTGAAATAATTCTTTTGAAAATTAAAGAATATCTGAATTTATTATTAAATATGCAAATTATTATATAAAATTTTTAAAATTCTTTTTTAGAAATTTTTTTAAATCATATAAGAATATTAAAATTCATATAAATAAAAATCGAACTATTCATATTTGTTTTTAAATTTTTGATATTGTTTTTCTTCTCTTATTTTTTTTAAATGTTAAATTATAGTTGGCTTTATATAAAATCAATTTAAATTACATTTTAAAGAAATTGAAAAATTTTTAAATATTTTTTTATTTTATTTTTAAAAATAAAATTTAAAAGTTTTTTTATTTACAGATTCATATTTTTTTTTTATTTTTAAAATAATAAAAAAACAAATTAATTTCTTTTTTTTTTGTTTCAGAGACGATAAAGCATAAAATAAAATTTTTTTTGCATTTATTTTTAAATAAAATTTTAATGCTTTTATGGATAATTATAACACATATATATATATATATATATATATATATATATATATATATTTATATATATATATATATATATTTGTATATGGCGATGGTGCGAAATAAATTATCGTCTAAATTACGCAAAAATGAAAATAACACTGACGTCTCCTTTTAACAGATATATTTACCAAAATTACACAAAAATATTTTGAAATACTAAAGAGTAAATTTATTCAATAAAATCGCCATTGGCTTCAACCAGGCCTCCAGACGACTTTGGAATCTCCTGCAACTCTTCTGGAATGGTCTCCTTGTTTAAGTTGGTGAATGCTGCCATAATCTTTGCCTTCAGTTCATCTTTGGTGTTACAAGAAGTTTTGTTGGTCTCTCGCTCAACTGTGCCCCACACATAATAATCAAGGGGGTTGCAGTCTGGGGAGTTAGGTGGCCAGATGTAAGGGGGTTATGTGGTCGCAGAAATTGTCTGACAGCCATGACTGGGTTCTCCTGCTTGTGTGACATGGTGCAGAGTCCTGTTGCCAGACATAGGGTCTTCCAGCAGCTACCCTCTTGACCCAGGGCAGCACTACCTCCTCAAGGCACTTGATGTAGGCCTGTGTTGAGTCTGAGGCCCTCACCAACAAAATGGAGTTCTTTAACATCAGAACAATCATCAGTGAGTTTTCACTCCAAACACCTTCGTAATCACCATTAGACTCATCCAACTCTTTCTGAATCCTCTGCACTGTCCTCAGATTGACACCCAAACACTCTGAAATGTTCGTATTGGAGCTTCCGGCATGAATGCCAAGCAGTACAGCATGCCGTTTCCAAATTTCTGGTGGAGTGAAATTGTCATCATGGTTTTTTTTTTTCACAGACGGTGCCCAACTGACCCCTACTATACTGTGCAGTCGACAAAAAAAAAAAAAACAATGCGCATATGCAAAATTAAAAATATAAAATGGCGACAATTTACCCATCACCCTGTAATATACACATATATATATATATATATATATATTTATATAATTTTATAATTTCAAAAATAATTTGTTTTAATATTAAATTTTATAAAAAAACATAAATATATTTATAATACTGATTTTAAAACAACATTTTTTTTAGAATCTGTTTGAAAATAATGAAAATTTTATATATATATATATATATATATATAAATATAAATGTATTTTATTATTTTTATACTGTGTAAATCCTATGAAAAAAAAATAAAAATTGATTATAGGAAAACATACTCATATAAACAAATTTATTATGCTTTTTTTTTTATCTCTTATTTTTAAAAATTTAAGTTTTATGAACAAATATATTAAAATTAATTGAATTAAATGCATTGATTTTTGGTATGACAAAATTTGAATTTAAATCTAATTAAATGCTATATATATATAATAGGAAAGAAGGTCAAAAAATGGCCATTTTATTGAAAAATAAATATTAAATTTTAATATATATATTTTTTTTCATCATTTTTTTTTATATACTATTATCTTTAAAATAAAACTTAATGAAAACATGCCATATTTCAAAATGTTTGAAAATTCCTGACTTTAAATTTTTAATAAAAAATTGTTTTAATTTACTTTTAAAAAACCTTTAAAAATCTGCCATCCAAACAAAACATCTGAAAAATATCATTGTTAGAAAAATCGATTTAAATACTAAATTCAAATTTTATGTTTTTTAAGACAAATAAAAAATCAACAGTTTGAACAATGCTTGAAAAACAATTAAACCATCGAATTTTTTTTTAAAAATGACTAATACAATACTCAATTTCATTATTAATGGCTTTTGAAAACCCAACAAATAAAAAACCCATTTTAGTTACTTTATGAAAAAAAATATATATAATATAATATATATATATAATATAATATTTATATTTATATAATAAAAAATTAAAAAAATTTAACAAAAATATATTTATACAATAATAAAAATTTTATTTTTAGCCCATTAAATAATTTTCAAAAATTTTACAAAAAAATATTTTTAAATTTAAATTGAAATTTTATTTAAAAATAAATTAAACCATTACAAAAAAATCACTTTTAGATGATTATTTCAAAAAATTCCTAGAAAAACAGTTTAAACTAAATTTAAATTCAAATCCTGTTTTTCAGACTTTAAAAATATATATGTAATGTATTCAATATATATATATATATATATTTTGGTATCAATAAAAATTTTTTTTATATTATTTATATTTCTTTATATATATATTTTTATTCTAAAAAATTTTCATGAATATAAAATTTGAAATAAATAAACTTTTTTTTGATTTAAATTTATTTATTTTTGCTTGTCGAATTAATCAAAAAATTTAGAAAGGGAAAATTAAAAAACTTTAAAATAAGTATTCAATTTGCGTGATTTTTGGACAAACAATTTTATTCTTTTTATTTTTCCGCCGCATCGCAAATTTCAACATTAAATGTGATATATCATGTTTTAAACGGAAAATTTGAACATAAAAAAAACTTTCATTTTAAATTTGGATAAGTTCTTTCTCATATTACAAATTTCATTAAAAATGTAATATTTTGGATAATTTTTTTTTTAAATTTTATGAATATTTTTAGATAAATGTTTTATTAAAAAAAATGTTAAATTTTTGAACAAAAAACATTATTTATTTTTTGTAATTGAATTTATTTTTTTTTGTTTGTTTTTCCTCATATTTTTTTTTTTATATATATATATATATTTATCTATAAATAATATCTTAGTTATAAATAGTTCAAATAAAAAAAATATTAAAGATAAATTTTTTTAAAATTTTAATCAAAATATTTAATTTTATCAATTTCAATGCTTAATATATCTATTTATTTCGGTTTTTTCGTGGCCCATTTGTATACTAAGGTAATTATAAAATTGACTATCATTTTTTAATGGATATTATTGTATTAGTTAAAAAAAGAATGTTATACACAAAAAACTGAAAAATCGACATGAATGTACAAAAACGGATTTCAAATTTTTTTTTTGTGGGGAATCAAATTTTAAATTTAAAAAATTTTTTAACACTAGATATTTACATAAATATGGATATATAATAGAAAAATAATTGAATTACCCATTTCATTCAAAACACACACATAAAAAATAGAGATGTATATTCAAACATTAAAATACCATTGATTCAAAATAAATTTAAAGGAATATGAATGCATTTGATACTGTTTCAACATTTTTGTTTTTAAAATTTTTGAAAAATTCTTGAATCAAAAAAGAAGAAAATTTGCAATATATTCCTGTTTAAATTTCTTTTATTTGACATTTTTAAGTTTTGGTTTTTCCATTTTTTGGATCTCTTTTGCTTATGATTATAAATCAAATTTTGATAAGTAATAAATTATTGAATGACTAATAATAATAATTGAAATATCCTTTTTTTTTACTATTCTTTGTATACCCGTCTTTTTCATTTTTTTCGGTAAAAATGAATATCACATTTAAATTAATCAAATCAATCTTTTTAATCCCATCAAAATTCTTTAAATTAATCTTTTTTAATGTCTTATTTTTAATTAAGGATCAAGAATGAATTTTCCTGAGTTTTAAACAAACCAAAAAGAATGATTTTCTAAATTGCTGTTTCCTTAGTACAAAAGAAGAAAAAAAAAAAAAAATCATTAGAAATATATTTTGATCATTTAGACAAAAACGGAACAACAAAATTTTGAAAAAAAAAAAAAAAACTGAGAAGTTGATTTTCGTATTTAAATTATTTTTATATCAGTATTTTATTAAAATTTTTTAAACATTTTTATGACTTTTTTAACCTCCGATGCCTTTATAATTAAACTTTATTGAAAAGGAAAAAAAAAACAGGCAAATTTTTTAAAGTTTAAAATATATATATTATTGTGATTTAAAAGTTATCCTTTCGGAAATAAAATCAGCATAAATAATTTCAACATTAATGGATAAGTGTCATCTGCAATAGCTTTCAATATTAGTAAAAATTTTGGATAATGATGAAACCATCAAATTTTTTTTATTTTTAAAAAAATCTTTTGTTTATACCTATTCTTAAATTGGAATTTTTTAGATTTTTTTTATTTTAAATCAATTTTTTAATAGGAACAAAATTTTTAACAGCACACCATTTTGAAAAACTTTGGTTAAAATTCTATCGTCAAATTGGGCCATAATTTTTGCGATTAAAAAAATTGATTTGGAAATTTAAAAAAAAAATAAAAATAATTGTCGAAACAAAATTAAACTTTAAAAAACAAATTCTTTAAAAGAAAAAATTTTTATATTATTTTAAAATGTTTTTTTTTAGAAATTCTTATTAAAAAATTTTTTTTTTTGTTTCATCCAAAATTCCATGTTGACACGTAAATTATTTAATTTTAAAAAATTGGAAAGAAATTCTTTTTTGTCGAATTTAAATGTTTATATTAAAATTTTAAGGACAAATCCTGGAAGAATTTAAATATTTGTAAAAACAATTTTTTGTCAAAAGACATTAGGTTTATAATTTTAAAAAAATCATAACTGATGTTCCCAAAAAAATACATATATAAATCTCATATGTAATACCTTTAAAAAAGCATTTTTGATCACATGACTAACCCTCACAAATTTAATTGGTTTAACTTCTGGTTGCTTTTTGAATACCTTTTCAATTTTTAAATGACATTCCAAAAAAGATTATATTAAATAAATCCATTGCTAGGTCCAGCTGGATGGAAATTTATATCATATTTGTCATGATAGACAATTTTTTTAGATAGAATCTATATTTTACATATTTATAAGTTTACCATTCGTAAATGCTTTGAATATATTGCTGCCGCATATGGTGTGATCTATATATATTTAGAGATCCTTGATAAAATCAAAGAAGACTCTGCAATGTTATTAAAAAAAATCTTTGATCTTTAATTTCGGCTTCATCTCTTTCCCAACGCCGTAGCGTAGATTCCCTGTACCTTTTCTATAAATACTTTCATGATAACTGTTCTTATGAACTTTCCTGTATGGCATCTAGACTTTATGAATTTAAGCGTAGTACTAGATTGGCAGCAAGGTTTCATGATTTAAGAGTTGAAATGTCTAGATGGAACTATAAATTCTATATATAATATTTATATTTTTATTTTAAAACTATCTTCCGGCTTCTTCTTTGATCAATTTTAATCAAAAAATTTAAATGTAATGTCAATCATTATCTTTTGCCTTCTTAATTCTTGTTCATTTATTGTTCTCCCTCCTTAATAATATTTTTATCATATTCTCTTACATTCAGTAACCACTTGCGTTTTAGTGGCTTTAATCCCTTTCATGGGGTGAAATGATAAAAAAGAAGAAAAAAAAGAAGGAAAATGCTTGACAAGAAGACTGTGTTGCGCCAATCTCCATAACAGTGTGCAATTTGCTTGTCTTGAAAATCCGTATCAAATATCCTAGCTATTTACCTTTTATGAATAAACCACTGGTACCTGTAAAAAAAATTTTATTTCGGCCACCAGGTAGGCCAAATTATTTTTATATTTTGAAGTTTTTGTCAGAAAATTCCATGTTAAAAAATAAAAAACATAAGCGTGTGATCTCAGATGCAAAAATTCTAAAATTGATTTATTTTTCATATCAAATTCATCTGGAAAGTCTGGAAAAGACGTTTTTTTAAATGATTTTAATAAGAAGCTAAATGTCAAATTTTTGAATCAAGGGACATAACTCATAAAGTATTCAAGATTTGTCTCCCTTAACGAACACTTGGTTTAAAAAACCTGGAAGGTCAGAAAATGTTTGACACTTCCCTAGATGCATAAGTTTGTCGATTTCATTCAGCTCGCTATCGTTTTTGTCTTATTGTTATTTTTAATTATTGCTATTGTATAGGTACCTCAGAAGAGTTTCCAATCTTTTTTTAGAACCTTCAATATTTGGGGTAAAAATCTTGTTTTTCCGTTGTGGCCATAAATTAATATGGAACATTTTTATGTCTTTTTTGCGTTGAAAAACACACTGATTTCGAAATTCTAGCAAAAATCAAATAATTGTTGGATGAATGAAGCTTTTACAACTTATGAAAAAAAATAAATGAGACTATTTTTGAGAGGTTTCTTTTTTAGAATATTTTTTACGTCTTTTTTACACCACTTATTTATATTTTAATAATTTATTTAATATTTTATTTTAAACTAACAGTAAGTAATATGTTTTAAATCTACTTTAAATCAATTAATATTCTCCAAATAATACTTCAGACAAGTATATTTTATTTTGGAAGATTTTTAATAAAGAAAATTACGTTTCGTTGACAGATCTGTAAAAATGGACGTTTTTAGTGAATTTAAAAAAATAAAAAATCATTCCAATCAATTTAAATTCGTTTTGAATACAGCAACGTATTTTGCTCATTGGAAATATTAAATTTAATCTCGAAGCGAATCTGGAAGTCAAAACTAAAATAAAAGCTTCAAGAAAGATTTTTCTTTTTTTTTAAAAAAATAATCATTTTAATCCTTGGGTATCGCTTTCCTTTGCAGGTACGTACTATGCGAACAGAATTCGAACGCGGCTTTCCTATTTCGCGTTCTGAGTCTTTAAGCATTACACCAGTTACACATCCGTAGTTAATTAAATATATCAATGAATTACAATTTTTTTATAATATATTCCTTATATATTGATATAAATACAGATGAACGATATATATAGAAATATATTGCCGTAAACTAGTAATACTGATATATATGTGTATGTGTGTGTGTATGTGTGTGTGTGTGTGTGTGTGTGTGTGTGTGTTTTTCACGTGTGCGTGTGTGTGTGCGTGTGTGTGTGTGTGTGCGTGCGTGTGTGTGTATGTGTGTGTGTGTGTGCGCGTGCGTGCGTGTGTGTGTGTGTGTGTGTGTGTGTGCATCTTTCATTGAAAACGGCCGACAATTAAGATTTAATTAGTCTTTTATTGAGTTTTTTTCCAGGAATTTAACATTTTTCCATTTTTCGTGGGTACGTCGAAAATCTCTTGACCTTAGTCCCATTTGGGGAAACAATCAACATAATTAGTGACTGTGTCTACAAACACCCGACAATACCCCCAACCTAAAATCCGACATGCAATCCTCTTTTTTTTCCTCCTTGATTGGGGTAATTACGCAAACTCCATTCTACGACCATAATGGTAGCATCCATTAAATCCAAATTAACGGTGTTAACGTAGGAAACCCTTTAAGACCTACTTTCGTTGACTTTTACATGTCCTAAATCGGAAAAAAGTATTTAAAACAACCGATAAATCTGAAATACACAAGGTACGTGAATGACATTTTCGTTTTGATAAAAACAAAGATGAAATCCTAAACCAAATATCAACCTTTGAAAAAAAAAAACTCAACATTAAAATTCACTTATGAACCCATGGTAGATAACAAGATCCCATTCCTTGACTTTGTGATAGTGCTAAAATCCAACGAATTTACTATTCACCCGTATAAAAAATTACTAATATGAAGTTCTGTATTCTAAACTATGATAGCCAATGTCCCGAAAGATATAAGATAGCAGTGTTAATTAACTTCGTAAATCGAGCATACAAAAATTCCTTTTCCCAAAGAATATTTCTAGGTGAAGTAAAACACATAAAACAAAGATTGATCAAGAATAATTTTGCCAACTATATCATTGGTAAGCAAATAAAATTATTCTTACAAAAAATAGACGACGCAACAAAAATGCAACACCACAAAATATTAACACATTGCAACCAGATGTATAATAACTATAAGCAAAATGAATTTGCTATAAGGAAAATCATTAAACACCATATATCTGCGGTAACCCCCGGAGAACATAAAGTTCATAATATATTATAGAAAACGGAAGACCTCGTTGTTACAAACCGAAATAATATCATCAAATCTAAACTAGCAGTGAGCTATATAGTGTACCAATTCCAATGCCCTGTATATGACTTGTCAAAAACCAATGACCTATATCGGACACACCACTACCTCACTCAGCAGACGTCTTACATACCACATGGCGCGATCGAGTGCAGTTAATAAACATTTATTTACTCAAACTTCCAAAAACCTTTAAGGAAAATTTTAGTGGACAGCACAAGGATCCTTTTCAGGTCATATAGTCGTACATAGCTCGTCATTCGGGAGGGTCTGCTTATTAAACTTTATTCTTCCACTATCAATCTTACACTATTTAGTAGAGGAGATGTCGTGTTAAAAGTGTTCTAAAAATAGAAGTCTTGCCCCGGTCAGCTGGCCGCTCACAGCAAGTAACTGCAACGAAGAACACAAACCGTTCGAACTCCACACTGTAAAAGTACGATGTAGCAGCCAAACACAGAAATTCACCACTCAAACAAATCCCAAAATGGTTAGAGAAGTAGACGAAAGCGCATGGAACATTTATAACTATGAACAATTCCTATATTCCTTAGCACCCCCCAAGAAAAACGGAAAAATATTAGATTGCCGGAAAAACTCATTAAAAGGTTAATTAAATCCTCCTTGTTAGCCATTTTCTATGAAAGATACATGAAAGAAAGGTTGCTTCTTAAATACACATCTATATATATAGACCTCCAACTGTCATCTGTTACATTTGTGGACGATAATTTGGCACGAAGTCCATCTCCATCCATGAAACTCAATGTCTGAAAAAATGGCATCTGGAAAATGAGAAATTAGCCAAAAAAGATCGCAGAGCATAACCAAAGAAACCAGAAGTTGTTTCTTTGAATAGAGACAGCATTTACAATCTTGATACTATGAATGAAGTGACTTGGCAAAGTGTCTCAGGCTGCTCTGGTGCCTTGTCAGGTCTGTTGTCGAACGTTTAAGCCTATTTGGTTTGAAGTCAGATTGAACCGCATTGATGAATAAAAAGAGAATTGTTATTAATTATTAATTTGTTATTAAATATCCCACACTGTGATAACAGAAAATCTACCAAGAATGGTGGAACATTGTAAGAACCTGGAAGCACCAAGGAAAAGAGAATAAAGTTGAAAATTCTAATTCTTTAAAATCTTTCTCCCCATGCTTCTATTTAGTCAAAGGGCAAACTAATATATAATTAATATCATCAATCCTACTGACAATCTTATCATTATGTTGTCTTTTTATTCCTCAAATTTAATTCACAGGCATATTTTTTCTATCTCTCTCTCTCTCTCTATATATATATATATATATATATATATATATATATATATATGTATGAATTTAAAATGAACATATCAAAACTCAGAGGCGACAGGCTGTTTCATACTAGACGCAATCGTCAGGCCGATATATATATATATGGTGGACTCTCCCGTCATATTCGACGTATGAGGGTCAGTCAAGTAGCTCAGTTCCTAGGAACTGACAGCCAAACACAAGCACATGATTTTATTATAGTGGTGAAGTCTAAATGAGAACCAACCACACTTAAAAAAGTGTGGAATACAGAAAGATCAAGGGCATCTTAAAATACATAGGTCCATATATATATATATATATATATATATATATATATATATATATATATATATATATATATATATATAAGCAATGTAAATGGATATAGATCCGACAGAATGAAGAAAAATTTGGAAAAAAACTAACAAAATCCTTAAATGCAATTATGTTTTTTTTAAAATGAATGAAATGTCGACGTCTGACGTTTTCGGTTTAATAAACCTTCTTCAGGAAAATATTCATTAAAATACAATTCAGTTCAATTTGACAAAGACGATGGACATAAACAACAACTCTTATCCAAAACAGATAAATGAAAATTTTAAAATGATCAGCTTTCCGTTTAGCATGGTATATACGTTGTCGTCAAATAGGCGACTTTTTCAAAACGTATTCTTTAAAAATTTTATATATATATATAATTCTTATATATATATATATATATATATATATATATATATATATATATATTTCTCAACTACTCTTCCTCAAAGAACTTAATAACGTTAAATAAACACTAATCAACAACAGCTTCCTAAACCTTAGACCACCAAATTAGACTATTTCTCCCCAAAGCAAGTAATAACGATAGCAAACACATATCAAAAAATCACATAAACATTTATTACAAAAACGAAATGCATATTAATTACAAACAAGACGAATCTTCTCTAAGGCATATTATAAAGAAATATACTACTCCAATTGATCCGAATAAAAAATCAAATTTATTATCTATATTAAAAAATTTAAGACAGCCAACCTTATCCTCAAAAAAATAACAAACACCAGCTAAGTCAAAATTACAAAGAACGAACATTATCTATGAGTTCAAATGCCCTTTAAGGAACTGTCTTCCTGATTAAACCGGACTCATAAATAATTACATCGGTTACACAACCATATGCTTATCCAGACGGCTTACGTTACACCTATCTGATCACAGCTTCATTAGAACCAATTTAAACACACACGCAAATTTACCCGATTCCATTAGGAACATACTAGTAGAAAACACAAACATATTAAATGCATCTACCTGCAAAAAAAGACTAAAAATAATGGAAGCTTTAATGATAAAAAAGAAAAAAACAACTCTTAACAATATTAACTACGAACAAAGCCACAATGTGCTAACCGTATTCGGAAATTAAAAACATCCCTACCACACACTAAGACATACACAGAACGCACACACTCAATTAAGCTGAAAAATCGAATCATCCTTGATAATGGCTAAAGGTATAGCCGAAAGCGCTCGGAAATATAAAACATTTGGACAGTTCTTACACACCCTTTGTCCAGAAAAGAAAGCTCTTGTTTGAACACAAGAAAAATTAAATAAAAAGCTTAACCGTAGTACCTTGTCTGTCGTTTTTAATGAAAATGAAACATGCATATATATATATATATATATATATATATATATATATATATATATATATATATATATATATATATATAAATTATATTTAAAATATGGTTATTTTATACATGTATATATGTTTATAAAATATAAATTTAAAATATTAATTTTATTTTGCAAATATTAAAAGCATTAGTTATATTTATATTCAAATGAATTTTGGAACAAAAAATCGGTTTTTTAAATACAAGATAAAAATTACGTTTCCATGGTTACAGAATAAATACTCAAATTGAACACAATATGTCTAAATTATACAATTGAAGCTACATTTTTTGGTAAAAGGATGTAAAAAATGAAACCTGACGTTTTTTTTTTAAAAAAAAAAAAAAAATTGTTAAGAAAAAAATTTTCAACGTCATTTTAAGGCAGAAAATGATTTTTTTTTTATATAAATAAAAAAATTTAAAATTTTTTTTTGAATTTTTTTATTTTTATATTTCTTTTTAAATAATACTTTTTTGTATAAAAAAATTATATTGTTTATAAATATAAAAAAAAACAATAAATATATAAAATTTTCTTTTTTTTTTTTTGTCTTTTCATTAATTAGAAATTTGATAAATATTTATATCACTAGGTTTTATATATATATATTAAAAAAAAAAAAATAGTAACCTCATATAATACTTAAACTTATATTAATACATAAAGTTTACTAATTCTGAGAAATGACTTATATTAGTTTTATAGTCTGGGCCATTAATATTACTTAAATAATATCTAAATTAAAAGTTTAAAACAAAAATTTATATATCTTTGATATATAAAAAAATTTTTACTTACTATAAGTAATTATCCTTCTGTTATAAATAATATAGTCTAAATTAAAATATATATATTGAAAATATTTAAAATTTTAAAAATTATAATTTTAAAATTTAAAATTGAAATTAAAATTTTAGTAAAATAAAATGAATTCTAACATGTTATTTATACATACATATGAAACTTTATTAATTAGGTTACATATATTTGAAATAAATAAATTAATTAATTAATAAATAAATTAAAGTTTACTAAATCTGAGAAATGATTAGCTAGTGAAAGTAAAATTAAATAACTTAAATAATATTTAAATTTTAAAAAAAAAAAAAAAAATTCATATATATATTGATATGGAAAAATAAATATTATATAATATGAGTAATTTTCGTTCGTTCTGTTATAAAGTAATATAGTCTATTAAAACTAAACAATGAAAATATTTTTAAAATTTTAAAGTTGTAATTTTGATTTTGTAATTAAAATTAAGAATTTAAAATTGAATGAATTTAACCTAAATTGTTTTTAAATAATACTACACGCATTAAAAAAAATAAAAAAAAACACCTATAGTAAAATAAAATTAATATGAAATACCATAACATGTAAGCTTTTTGAATGACCCATGTCCTCAGTACTTACATGTAAATATTATAATAATATAGGTTTATATATAAAAAAAAAAAGTTTACTGAATCAGTGAAATTAAAACCATTTTGCTGTCATAGTCATATAAAAAAAAAAAAAAAAAAAAAAAAAAAAACCTCATATACAGAATTAAACTTAATGTTAAAATAATCCTACATAATATAATGGATTCTAATACATTTAACTGTTCTTAAAAAGAATATAGTAAAAAAAAATTAAAAGGAAAATATTTCAAATCGTAGTTAAAAAATAAAAGTAAAAAAAAAAAAAATCTTTAATTTAAAAAATGACGTTAAAGTTAACAATTTTTTTTTTTTTTTTTTTTAAATTCAGACGACATCCATTCAACCGACGTCAGGTTGAGTAAAATACATCCTCCCCTTTACCAAATTGTAGCTAATAACTGATACAATGATATTGTCATAAGGAAAATCTAGACACCCCATTTCAACAAGTAGAATATTCTGTAACCATGGAAACGTGATTTTAGCTGTGTATTTAAAACCCAGTAAATTTTAAAAGTTACTCCAAAATTCGCTTGAAGATGAAATGGAACTAATGCTTTTAATTTATTTGCGTTTAAAATTGGGTTTTTACCTATTTTTGAAACATGGTTGGAACTGTGTAGCGAAAATAACCATATTTTAAATCAATTAATTTATAATATTAATTGATGTAAATTTACATTGAGCACTATTTTGTAAAAATAAAATATCTATAAGAACACCGGATTTTATATCTTACTGTTCTTTTTTTTATTTATATATATATATATATATATATATATATATATATATATATATATATATATATTTAAACAACGGCTTTAAAAATTATTTGAAAAAAAATTTATTTTGGAATAAAAAAAATATATAAAAATTTAAAAAAAACACACATTAATAAAAAAAATATAAATTCATTTTAGAATGATTTTTTTTTTTTAACCTGTTTTAATTTTTTTTTTTTTTAAATTTAAAAAAATTTTTGAAAATTTATTTATATCCTTTTAATTGAACAAGTAAATAATTTTAATTAATTATGAAATATAAGATTTTTTAAAAATAAATAAATATGCAGAATTAAAGTATTTATTTTTTAAAATTTGCATTGAATGGATTCAAGAAAAGATTAAATATATCAATATATATTATATATATATATATATATAATATATATATATATAAATATATATATAGCGCGATTAAAAAAATTTATTAAATTCATAAAAGTTTTATATCATAAAGAAGAGCTGATATATAAAAAAAAATAAATATTGAAAAAAAGTATATAAAAAATAATTAAAATATTTAAAATGAATCTTTAAAATGATATCAAAATTTTCAAGGTCTAAATTGAAAAATTTTTTTTGGATTTTAACAAAAATATTGATTTTTAAAAGAAATGGAAAACATAGAACATTTCTATCATTTCGAAATAAAAAGCGTAAGATAGATTGAATTTGGGAAAAAAATCATATATATTTAGGCATCCGTGTGATTTAAATATAAAATATATTTTAGGAAAGAATCTAAACTTAACCAAAGAAAAAAAAAAAAACTTTGAAATTTAAAAAAATAAAGAAAGAAGGCAAATGATATAAATTATTTATTTGAAATTTAAATATATGGAGTGATATCATTTGAAACAGTTTTAATACAACATCAAACATGGTTTTAATCATTATACAAATGGGGCCGAATTTTAATTGAAATAAAAAAAACATTTTTAAAAAAAGGATTTACATTTAAAATAATTATTTTACGTCACGCGTTTTGAAACAAATCGGCTACGTTCTTACAGGTAAAGAAAATTTTTTATAAATATTAAACCTTAAAATTTTAAATATAAAAGTTTAATTTAACCTATTTTACATTATTAAACGGAAAAAAATCAAAGGAAACGAAATTTTGAATTTTTTAATTTTAATTTGAATTCTTCAAAAAAATGGATTACATAAACATTTTAGCTTCAAGGAAAACTTTTAATATTAAAAAATTTTCAAAAATTTAACGGGAAAAAATGATCTGAATTTTGATATATAATACCTAAATAGCAAATTAAAACAAATTAATCAATATTTTTTTTAAAAAAATCCGTCTTTTTTGATTTTTTTTTCATTTAAAAGGGATTTTTCTAAAAGGTATTGATTTATTTTTTTGGTATTGGCTTTCTTTCTTTTTATTTTTTTAACTTTCCAATCATTCTGGAAAAACTGATGATTTTTTCAAAGTAAAGATTTTTTATTTGTGGAAAACCCTGAAAAAAAAAAATGAACGATAAAGAAAAAGAAAATTTTCTATTTTTTATTTATCCTTTCCCTTATTTAAATTTTTTTTCGCATTAGTGATAAAAAGTTTTGCAATGGACTTGAAATTGCTTTTTTTCGACTGACTTCAATTTGTTCATTTTTTTTTTCATATTAAAGTGAAATTAGATTTTCCCTCATCCAAGCGCATACGTTTGCAATGGAACTTTGCATTTATATTTTTTTTTAAATTCAAATCTTGAAGAGATAAAAAAATACGTTTTTAAAATATTTTTTTAAGTTAACGTTGTTACTGTTTAAAATCACGTTTTTCTTTTGAGTATCTGAGAATCTGAGAAAAATATTTTTAAGGAGAGAAGGCAATAAAAGAAAAGGAGTTAAGAAGACAGAAAATGACGATTGACATTTCATTTAAATTTTTAAAGACCAAATTTGACTGGAAAGCAAGAAATTTTAGAGAGTCCCACATTTGAAATAGTACGGAAGAACAATCATAAGTTAAAATAGACAAAACCCAGAAACGTTGCTTTTTGGAAAAGAGTGATGTGACATTAAAACACATTCTTAATGCAAGCTGATTAAAATGAAATATAAATATGAAGCACGACCGATTAATGGTGACTATGCATCGGAGATTGTGTAAATGGTTTGGATTTGACCATGTAGACAAATGCTATCAGCACAAAGTAGAAACTGTCTTGGAAAACAATCATCAGGTAATAGACCAACCATTCCATTCAAACAAGATCGGATTTTATAATCGGGATTAAAGAAGAAAAAGATCCCCTGCCAAAACGCCTGTCGTTGTACCAATAGACAATATAGCAGGGGAAGAATATTGGAAAAATGCGAAGACCATGTGCGGGAGCATTCGAAAACTTTCCAAAGAAACACGACCCCCGTCGTGCTGGGATCAGGGTGGAGTATTTGTTCTTTACCTCTCTGCCGTTTATTCTGTTTTCGAACAACCCACGGTTGTCACACTGAGAAAATAAACCAGAAATTGGTCACTGACCCGGAAGTAATACAAAATGACAGTGTCACGACGTTCTCTGCTAATTATTTAAACGATTTGGATTTGGTTATGTAAACAGATTGTATCAGTAAAAAAACAATGACTATCGTGGAAAATAAAGATCACCAAATAAATTTAGATTAACCAGACCAATCACCGCATCCAAACAGGACGACTGGATCTTATAAACGGGATTAAAAAAGAAAAAAGAAACTGTCAGATAATGTCCGTCGCCACTGTACCGCTGAATCATATACCAGAACGAGAAATGGAAATACTATGACCTTACCCGGGAGCTGAAAGGTAGAAGAGAATGTGACTACAAGGATTCAAAAACTTAAAAAAGAGTTAAGATCATCGGAAAATGCCATATTTTAGAGGCTTCAGAAAATATAGCGGAAATATTGATTAAGGAAAAAACGAAAGTACAACACAATAATAATAATAATAATAATAATAATAATAATAATAATAATAGTAAATAAGAAGCGGTACGAGCATTCATCATTGTCAGTATCGGAGGATGAACAAATGAAACTCATGTGGATACGACCATCTTGACTAACAAGCGCTTGGAGAGCAATCGCCCTGACATCACACTTGAGCACGTGGGTAACAATGAATGGATCCTGATGGACGTTGACGTACCTTGGGATAAGAACACCGTAGATGCAGAGCAGGCAAACATAAAGAGGTACCAATAACTGTTAGGGAAAATGCAGAGGTACCAATACCTGACGGGTAATACAGAGGTACCAATACCTGACAGGGAAAACAGAGAGGTAATAAGACCTGGCAGGGAGAAATTAGAAAAAAATATACCCAGCAGCAGCTCAAGTTATCATTTTGCGTTTGACTCCAAGAATCTCTCTGGCTCGCAATAAGCATTTAACATCATTGGGAGTGCGCAAGTGTCAGCGCTACTTAGAACAACTTGTGCTGCGGGAAGGAGCTGAGGTATGATTATTATCACCGACCGAAACATTCTAAAAGTCGGACAGGATCTCAAGAATTTCGAAAAATGTCAAATTATAAGGACCTGCAAATCGAAGTAGCAAAAACGTGGAAACTTAAAACTACGATTATTCTGACAGGGGCATTGGGTAGGAAAAAAAAAGGGCGGCGAAATAAAGCCACTAGGATGCAAGAGGTTACTGAGTATTAGAGAATATGAGAAAGAGAGAGGACAATAAAAGAATAAGAGTTAAGAAGACAGATGACCATTGATATTGCATTTAAATTTCTAAAGACCAAAGTTGACTGGGAAGTAAGAAGTTTGAAAAGAGTTCCACAAGCAAGAAGACGAACTGTTAGCATAGAATTTACAGTTCCATCTAGCGGCCATTTCAACTGTAAAATGATGAGACCTTTCCACCAATCTAGTACTACGTATCATAGAGGAAGTTTCATCAGAACAATTACCAGGAAAGTATTTATAGAAAAGGCACAGGGAAGCTATGTTACGGTGGTGGGAAAGAGACTGAACATATCATCCGCGAAACCCTCTCCATCTAAACAAAATGTCCCAGATGTTTATAGATAATTCTCCTACAGTGGCTTTTTTGCTCATAGACACCTAAGGGGGCTTTAGAGTTAGGCACTTAAAATTATTCTCTGGTAAGATGATACCACTTACAACAACAACAACAATAATAATAATAATAATAATAATAATAATGATAATAAATTTATTCACTGAGGAATTTTTGTAAATGATTTAGGTTCAGGCATGTAAATAAATGGTATCATCAAAAATCAGAGAAAATGTTTTCAGATTTTGAGATTCAGTCCATCGACTCCATTCAGGCAAGAAGGAACATAAGACAGACATGTTAGATTAGGAACAGTTATACAACGTAAACTCTGCAAACAACTTTTTTCGGCCATGTAAACAAATGTAAGCCAGATTATGTCAAAATAAATAAATAAATAAATAAATAAATAAATAAATAAAAATAAGAAAAAACAATGAAAAAACTACCCCGTGACTTTGCTATCCATCTTAACACTCTTATCCAGGCAAAAAGATCAGCTCTGGTGATTTGAATTGTTTGTTTAATGGCATATCGTCCCTTTATGGGTCATTTAATGTCGCAATTTTATTTTCTTGTGAGTTTTGAATTAAATATATATATATATATATATATATATATATATATATATATATATATATATATATGTGTGTGTGTGTGTGTGTGTGTGTGTTATTCTGCGTTCACAGTTGAATACATGGTAGATGATACTCGGCTTTTGTGCATATACATGTTTGTGTAGACATAATTACTAGACACGGTGATGTGTTTTATGTTGTATTTTTGTTGAAGATATATATTGGAATACAGTTTGATTTCTTTAAGAAATAATGGTATATTATATGGATTAATGTCATGAAAAAGTTGGTTGGTTGATTTTGTTTAGTGGCATATCAACCTCTATTAGTTGAATTAATTCCGAAATCTAAGTATTTTGAATACATTTATTTATGGCTTCAACTAAATATATTTTGAACGTAATTGTATGCCTTCAACTACAGATAAAATTTGGTCATTTTACTATAAAAATGTATTGTTGGTAATTCTGCGATAAAATATATTGCTAATCATTTTGCTTTAAAAATGTATGAAAATTTTACTATAAATAGGTATTGTTGGTATTTTTACTATAAAAATGTATTTTATACTTTATTGTGATTTGTTTTTGTTTGGGGATTCCCTATTTGGACTCTAACAGGCGTTACCACGCCGGATCAGGATGAACCTGGGAACAACAACAATTAAAATGTGGTTCTACACCCCTGAAAACCTCCGATCTCTCGATCAGAGGCCTTGATGCCGGATGTAGTTTATCGTCATATCCAGAAGATCTGATGGAACAGGTCAGATGGTAGATATGACTGTGCAAGTGGACTATAGAGTGAAGAGGTAAAAAAAAAGTAAAAACAAAAAAACAAACAAACAAAAAAAACAAACAAACAATCAAAAAACAACAATTAGAGATACCAAGACCTTGCTCGGAAGATAGGAAAACTATTGAACATGAAATTCCGGGTCGAACCAATATTTGGCACACATTAAAATTAAATTGGAAATTTACGGAATATCCGAGACTACTCAGAATTCTTTAGAATGGTGTTGGGGTCAGCGAAAATACTGAGAATGGCGCATGAGATTTGAGGAGACTTTCCGGTGCACAATATCCAGCGATAACCATCAGCCGTCATCACTAAACCTGCAAATACACAGAATACAACAACAACAACAACAACAATAATAATAATAATAATAATAATAATATTAAGAATATTGAAAAAGGTGCTCGAAATTTGACATGACTTACTACCACTCAAACACACAAGACGGAAGTTTGAACGTATACAAGAACCCATACAAGAAATATTGATGAGGCTTGCTGTCACCTGGTCTTCATTGAAAACACTCATTATTTATACTAGTGTGAAAGCTCAATGATAATATCGTTCTCAGAAAAACTTACATTATGTCTATTTCAGTCTGTCCATTATCTATCTATCAGTCTGTTCCAATCTATCTATCTATCTATCTATCTATCTATCTATCTATCTATCTATCTATCTATTCACGGGTTATTTAAAGCCAAAATATATTTCGAATTGTGGGAGTGTTTTATGTGGTCATCTAACTAAGTACTGACTACGCTCAACATTGCTTAACTTCGCTGATCGAACGAAAACCGGAGAGGAAAAAAAGAAAGCAGACAGAAGAGAGAGAGAGAGAGGGAGAGAGAGAGAGAGAGAGAAATCTGGGCTAAAAAAAGTAAAGAGGAGAGAGAGTAAAAGAATAAAACGGGGGTGAGTAGAGATGGGAACAGAAAGAGAATATATATATATATATATATATATATAGAGAGAGAGAGAGAGAGAGAGAGAAAGGGGGAACAGGAAAAGAAAGAGGTAAAGATTTTTTATTTTCTCTCTCTCTCTATATATATATATATATATATATATATATATATATATATGGAGAGAAACCAAATTTTGCAAAAAAGAGGTAAAGGGAAGGAGAGAGTGAAAGAATGAAACGGGAGTTAGAGAGAGAAATAAAGATAGATAGATAGATAGATAGAGAGAGAGAGAGAGAGAGAATGTCAAACAGATAGAGAAAGGGTAAAACTTGGAAAAGATGCCACAAAGACTGATTGTTTCGGGTGCCAACCGTCATAGCAATCATAGTTTGAATTTTTCATTGTTGTCTCATAAGAGAGTGAAAGGCATTTTAAACAAAGAACACAACTTAAAAACTGGATTTGTTTCTTTCTTTTATACTTTATCAATCCGTTCTTTCGTAAGATCGAATTAGCAACTGAGTTCAAAAATGACCTAAAAATCTGTTGTTAACTGAGGCAAGGAATGGCTTGTTAATTTTAACACCTCCAAAACGAAACTGATCTCTTTTAATCGGTAAGAGAACCTATTTTGACTTAATGACTCATTGCGCCTTCTCGGACTAATATTTTCCACTGACATGAAGTGGAAAGATTATATGGAATCAATTGCTAGGTCTGCTACCAGGAAAGTTGGTTCCCTGTGTCGTGCTAAACAATTTTTCTCTTCAGAATCTATCTTTACATATTTATAAGTCTACCAGTCACCCTTGCTTCGAATATTGCTGACACATATCGCCTGGTTCTCCCGCTATATATTTAAAGATTCGTGATAAAATCCAAAGAATCTGCAATGTTATTGGCACTGACCTAGCATCTCGGTTTCACTCATTTTGTCATGACCGTAATCTAGCTTCCCTGTGCCTTTTCTATAAATGGTAATTGTTCTGAAGAACCTTCCTCTATGGGACCTAAACTTTATGAATTTAAGTACTCGACTGGCAGTTCAAATGGCTAAGTTCTATGCTAATAGTTTCTCGATTGTGAGACTCTCTTCTGGCTTCAGTCGGATTTGATATTTAAAAATATAAATGCAGTATCAATCGCTATCTTCTGTCTTTTTTAAAATTCCTGTTCTTTTATTGTTCTGTCTCCTTACTAATTTTTTCATATTCTCTAACAATTAATAACAACTTGCTTCTTAGTGGCTTTATTGCCTTACTTGATTAAATGATTAAATGGTTGGAGAATGCTGACATAATCCTTGATTTCAGTTCATCTTTGGTGTTACAATGTGATTTGTTGGTCTCTCGCTCAACTGCGTCCCACACATAATAATCAAGGGGTCTGGGAAGTTAGGTCACCAGATGTAAGGGATGGTGTGGTTGCAGAAATTGTCTGACAGCCATGTCTGGGTTCTTCTGCTTGTGTGGTTTGCTGCCAGATATAGTTCTTCCCAGTAGCCACCCTCTTGACCCAGGGGCAGCATTACCATTAAATAAACTATATATATATATATATATATATATATATATATATATATGATAAATTTTAGTTCTAAGTTATGGTATATTTATGGGTAAAAGTATTCAATATCAGGAATCGAGCATGTGTAAATATAAAAGTGGATATTGAAGTCAACCCCCAGCGTCAAGAGTCAATTTTATGTTTGAACGCAATGTTCAGGTCATCTCTGGCCCCAAAGAATGTTGCCTTCAATAATTATCATTTCAGCGTCCCTCCCCTTTGAGCGCATGTGTAGTTACATTCATGGAAACATTAATTTAGTTCAATGAAGTCCTAAAGGACGAAAAGCTTCACACAAAATATTTCGACTTTTTCATTAAAATTTCCTAACAATGTTCTGATGTATTAAAATTTATTTTTTCATCTTCTCCCATAAAGATTGATAAAAGTTTCTTATTATTTGAATTTTATCTTATCATCCTGTAGGATTCTGATCCATATTTGATATAATTCAATATATATATATATATATATATATATATATATATATATATGTATGTATGTATGTGTGTGTGTGTGTGTGTGTGTGTGTAAAAGCAAATATATGGATATAGATCCGACAGTATGAAGAAAATATATGAAAAAAACAAACAAAAATACTAATATGTGATTATATTGTTTTAATGTTTAATGTCAACGTCGGACGTTTCGGTCTAATAGAGCATCTTCAGGACATATTCATAAAACATAATTAACATAGACCATATACAATTCAACATGAAAATTCTTTTCATTTTTCATTCAAAATACTCAAATTTTAGGAATACGATTTCACAACATCGCCCACGTGACGACGACGTGATCATATTTAAACGGAACGCTGATCTTATAAAAAGATTTCAGTTATCTGTTTGGATTGGTATTGCTTTTATGTCCATCGTCTTTTTCATGTTGAATTGTATATGGTCTATGTTAATTATGTTTTTATGAATATGTCCTGAAGATGGTCTATTAGACCGAAACGTCCGACTTTGATTATTAAACATTAAAACAACATAATCGCATATTAGGATTTTTGTTTGTTTTTTCAGTATATTTTTCTTCATATATATATATATATATATATATATATATATATATATATATAAATATTAAAAAAGGAAATAGGAAAATAATTAATATAGTTTTGACGCGTTTCGTCCGATGTAGACTTTTTCAATGCGAAACGAAATGAATTTATTAAACAAAAAACTAATAATAATAAAACAAAATGTCCTTAGCAACTGGAAGAATTTAGAGAACACTATTTTCATACTGTCAACTGAAATTATGTCAATTACTGTCACGTGTGGAGATATTGTTTTTATTGCAGTGTTGACGGATTCAACCATTTTCTTTTGATTTCTTGATACTGTTCTGTACTGTACTGTTCTGTTGTTTGGGGAAGGACACATGGCACAATGGATAAAGACGTTAGATCCAGTGACAGGATCCAAAGAGTGTGAGTTCAAAACCTGATTAAGGCGGTGGAGAACTTGCAGAGGGGAATTAACAGATAACTGACAACTGACATACATTAGACATGGAACGTGTAACTAGAACAGTCTACCCCAGCGAACGAAATAAGGGGTTCAGTTCGACATTCCAACTACCTGAAGAAGGCCGGAGTGTACAATGGCCGAAACGTTGTGATAAATATGGCAACAAAGATGAGGACAATAGTCCGAATAATGAAAATAGTGTGAGATATGACATTGTCCTGATGGAAAACAGCACCCTTCCGATTAGCAAATTCCGAACACTTTTCATCGATTGTTGTATTTAATTGATCCAACTGTGAATAGTACTTGCTTGATTTCAACATCTGATTTTGCGGCAGGAACTTATCATACATGAAGCCCTTCCAATCTCACCCTGTATGCAGCATCACTTTCTTCCTATGCACACCGTGTTTTTCTGTGGTTAACTGTGGTTCATTTCGTTTTTTCCCCCGGACATTTTTCGTTCTAAATTGTTGTAAACAATTCATTTTTCACCCTGTTATCGTTCTTTTAAAAAAAAACAGGTCATCTTCGTCGCGTTTGAGCAAAGAATCGCAGATGGAAAGGCGATTCATTCAATTTTTTTTTGTTAAAGGCACCCAAACATTATTCACGTATCTTGGTGCTTTCAAATGCCTTACAACGCACATACGAGAAATGTTGAATATCCCTGCGAAGTCCCGTGTTGTGTGACCTACATTATTTTAATCAGTGTTTACATTTGATTGTCATCAACGACAAAAGGCTTATTGGAACGTTCTCGGTTATCCGGACAAAATCTACAATTCTGAACTTGGTAAACCACTCATGAACATCTTTTCAGCTTTGGCACCATAAACGGCACATAGCTTTTTTTTTTTTTTGGTGTTTGTGCAACTTTTTTTTTTCTTTTCAGAAATAAAAGCTTCAAATGAAAAAAAATCGTATGACGTTTTTCTTTTCCTTTTTAAAGTAAAAAACGTTCAAATTTAAATATTTTTATAGATTCCAGTCACGTGTGAAACGAAATTACTTGTTCATACGCTATTTACTTAAAAACTCTACGAATTTTGACATCATCTCAAATATATATATATATATATATATATATATATATATATATATATATATACACCTAGTGAGCCAGAATATATATATATATATATATATATATATATATATATATATATATATATATATATATATTACGCGCACACACACATATGTGTATATATTCAAGCATGTTTGGTGGAATAATCTAGACATAGTATGTCTGTTTAATTTTATCCTCTCGAGTTCACTTCTTAGTGTTTGTACAAAATTGATCTAGAAAAAAGTCATATGGTCTTTATCTTTCCAAGTACTTTCAACCTCATCCAAGGTCATCTTCAGGAGTGAATTGCTAAGACAAAGAATTAAAGTAAGTTATGAATATGTGAGCATGAACGCAGTAAAATTCGAATTTTTTTATTTTACTGCTATGTAAACAAGGTAACTTAATTTATGTAAATTCTTATTAACAATTTTAAAATATTGATTTAATTGTAGTTTTTAATAATTAAAATTACAATTTAGATATTTTAAAAACTTGCTGTTATAAACATTTTAGAACTTTGTCACCATACCTATAATTGATTTCATTTATTTTTGGCAGTAATTTTTTTAATATAAAGGTCTTCAAATTTCCTGCTCCCACATTTTCATAACTTACATTAATTACGGCTTTTTCGTGATCAGTTTTGCACAGAAATTAAGAAAATGATCCGTGAAATTAAGAGGATTAAAATAAATAGACATAGTATGTCTAGAATATTCAATCAAACATGATTGAATGAAGATATGATGTCCTTTGGGAATTAAAGAAAGGTCTAAACAGAGACATAGATTAAAAGATTACAGGCAGATCCGCACAAATAGTGTTAGAGATAAAAAAAAAATGTTTTCTTTGTTTACAAGAAAAAATTAGAATAATAAAGTACAATTATCAAAGCAAAGTAAGGAATGAATTAGTTTTAAAATGTCAGCATAAAAATAAATTCAGATTTCCGTAATATAAATTTTACCTTATTAGCTACTATTTCTCTAACTCTTCAAATGTCGAATATATAATTCTAATTTCTCTATTTTTACACCATATTAATTATATCTTATAATTGTCCCCTGTTCTATGAACTCGCTTTCCTTTTATCACTTACACTTCTTTATCTATATATATTAATTTTTTAAAAATATATCTTTGTATATTTACTTTTTAAAAAAATATATTTTATAGTTTTCATTCTTTAATATAAATTTTGTTTTATTAATTATAATTTTTTAAAATTATAATCTCACATAATTTTAATATAAATTATCTAAATATAACTTTTTTTTAATTTATTAAATATATTTCACTTTTAAGTATAATTTATCTTTGGAAGAGTATTTTTAAATAGGATATTGTGTTTTAAACCTAACTTTATCTCTATAAAATTTAAAAAAAAAACCTTTTTATTCTTCTCTTAGTTTCAAATTAACACTTCATTCTTCATATAACCCTAATTTAATGTCATAAGGTTAATATCCGGGTTTAATTTTATAAAACATCTTCCCTTTAAGGCTAATACTTCCCACTCTTCCCTGACCACTGTCTCGTGCATTTCGTCTGACTGGAAAATTGAAACGGATAAATTCTGGATTAATTTTTCGAAAGCTGTCACAGTTAAATTTCTAATTCCGACACGAATCCAGTCTATATACCGGGGTTGAATAAGACTGAGGAAGTTTTCGTTGGTTGAAATAGGTCCATACCTCATATGAGGTAATTTTGGATTTTATGGTTTACTACTATTTATTTGCTCTGTTATAATAAATACATTGAGCTCTTGTGGATCAATTATAATATTCTATATTACTATGATCCACTTGGATTATATACCCACGGATTTATTACATTTACTCTCTCTCTCTCTCTCTCCCCCTCTCTCTCCCCCTCTATATATATATATATATATATATATATATATATATATATATATATATATATATAATTATTTATTCAAAATTATAACATGTTATAAAACCACTACAAATATAGCCATTTTGTTTCAACATTTTCTGGTGTCTTATCAAGTGATATTCAACATCAACTTGATAAGACATTGATAAAACATTGATAAGATATTGATATTCAACATCATCACTTGATAAGACACCGGAGGTGTAGAAACAAAATGGCTATTTTTGTAGTGATTTTATTTATGTTATAATTTTTAAATTAATAATTATATCTGCTCTACTCTGTATTGAGCACTCTTTTAAGAATAGTAATTGTTGGTTATTGGAATTCATTCCGTATACACCAATCATATACTTGCATATATATATATATATATATATATATATATATATATATATATATATATATATATATATATATAAGAAATAGTGTCTACCAGCATAGTGATCGTAAACATTTATGAATAGAAATTATTTGTCTGGAATTAGTGGAAAGAAATAATGAAAAGGTAGTTGACAGAGAGACAGAGAGACAAAGAAAGAGAGAGAGAGAGTGAGAAAGAGAAAGAGAGAGTGGGAGAGAGAGAGGTGTATAAGTAAAGATAGGGAAAAAGGAACAGGTAAAGATTGGACATGTCATCCACTTTCAAATTAGTGAGTATAAATATTCGTGTCGTAGTCACGTGTTGTAAGTATATTCCATGTCCTTGTCACTTGGTTCGCTTTCAACAACAAAAACTGATCCTCCCACCCCAACTTATACTGATAATAAATAAATAGATAAGTAAATCAAATCAAAAAAGGAAAAGAAATATTAATGATGCTGTTTTGTTACCTTTTTTTTTTTTAATAAAACGTCAACGTATTCAACCAGTATTATTTGTAGTCATGATATAACGCTATTTTTGTTTCATCTGAAAACTATATATAATTATAATTGATTTCTTCTTCGATATTCAATCAACTAGTTTATTTCTTACTTGACTAGCAGCTAAAAGCATATAAATTCCCTTTGATGGCAAATTATTTTGGATATTTGGGTTTAATGGCAGAAGCGGCCATTTGTGTTGCGGTCACATCAAATCTGTCGACTTTAGTTAATGTACATCGGATTTAAATCCATCTGCAAGCATGGCGGAAATAAAGGCGCCTATTTCACCCAGACATGCGACTTTCTCTTCCTTTCTCTCTCTCTTTCACACACACACACACACACACACACATATATATATATATATATAGACGTCTATCATGTGACTTTTGAAGACCTAATTTTGAAGCTAATTTTAAGGGGGTCGCATCATACACGAGATATAAAATTGCTGGTCCTGTTTACGCCGTTGACCAAACTATATATCTATATACTAGAGTCAAATTAGCTTCAAAATTAGTTCTTCAAATGTCGCATGATACGCAGATATATACGGTATATATTTTTATGAAATTTGACAAATGGAAAAGGTTTCATTGAAATTAGATTTGATTACGCGTTTCGCTTTTCTACGATTCATCAGATCCAAAAACGAAAGAAAGAAATGTGCCTGCTTAAATAATGAATCGTAGTACTTTTTCCCTAAGCTGGCGTTTCTCGTGATTAAAGAAGAATGAAAATTAATGACTTGTAAAAAAGCTGTTAATATTTATTACGTATCTTTTCTTTATAATTCTTAGTTCATGTCAAAAGTTGTTAATATATTTTCACAGCTTTTTTGTATTGAATTAAAGGCAAATCCTCATCTCATTTTTCAGAATAGCTCGTAAGCAAGAAATTCATAGAGCCCTTTCTGAAATTAATCCAAGGCAATTCTGTATCCTATTTAAAAAAACAAAACAAACATATATTAGGTTAGCCAGAAGTCCTGGCTCACTTAGGAAGCGGAAAGAAAACAATAAATTTTGATCTTTGTCTTGTGGAATTTCCAAGGACCTTGCTCCACACAGTTGCGCCATCAATGCTAAACAATATTACCAGCAACTAGACCGCGTGTACGACAAACTAAAGAAGGAGTATTCTGCTTTGGTCAGTTGAGGTCCAGCTTTGTTTCAGCAAGACAATGCGAGACCACACACTGTCAGGTTGACTAAGGAGAAGTTCAAACAGATGGATGATGTTGAGATTCTTCTCCATCCACCATTCAATCTTGATGCTGCTCCGAGTGACTATGGCTTATTCCACTCAATGGCACACTTCCTTCGCGACCAGCGATTCAACACTTTTCATGAAGTGAAGGAAGATTGTTTACATTTTTTTTTTATTCAAAGCCAGCGAACTTGTATCTGGGACAGATTCGGATGTTGGTTGATCGCTGGCAGAAGATCATCGAGAATGATGGACTTTATTTTGAAAAATAAATGTTGTTGCTCCATAAAATTTTGTTGCTTTCTTTCCGCTTCCTAAGTGAGTCATGACTTTCTGGCCTACATAATATATATATATATATATATATATATATATATATATATATATGGAAAATATCTATCTATCTATTTTTACATTCACCATGTAGAAGGCTCAAGAGCCACTCAAGTTAGTGAGTTACAAAGTAAGAGGCACAGTTGATGGAGGTATGTTGGGAAAATAACGGCTGACCCAAGACTTGAATAGGTTAATTTTGGTTTGATTGGGGAAGCGTCTTCTTGGGAGTCGGTTACACAATGCAGCGTTTCGTGGGAAGAAGCTGCACGAGTGGGAAGTACTTCTTGCCAATGAAATACGAATGTAGTTCGCCTGAACATTTTTCATGGAAATAGCGATAGAGCAGCGAGAGGCTTGCAACGTTTTTAGTCCGTGAGAAAGGGATTCTGGGGGGAAAATAATTTGTCACCCACAAGGACGCGAATTTAGACAATCAAAACTGGAAAGTAAAGACTGGTAGGTTCCCACCCAATATATGACAGCAGTACTCGATTTTCGGCCTGATCTGGCTTTTGTAAGGATAGAAGTTAGCAGGAGGAGTCAGGTACTTAATGGAGCATCCTTAGCGATGAATCGTATGTACGAGTTCCACTTGAGTTCTGGGTTGAGTTTAAGTCCCAATAGACATTCAAGGCGTGGAGTCTCTCTAAGGAATCCCCGTTCATCGTGATCGGTGAAAGTTCTGGGCTCACTCATTGATGATTGTTTTTTTTAGGCATTGACTTTAACTAGCCAGGTTTTCTCCCACTGAGCTAGGTCAGAGGAGAGATCAGCTGCGATCGTCCTTGAGATGTTTTCGTTATCCAGTGCCTCACTGATTCTGTGAGTAATGGCAGTTATGATATCAGCAGTGGACCGAGCCGGTCGAAACCAGTGCTGTTTGTCGCTCAAGAGGTTGTCCCTCTTGAAGTGATCAATAACCTCGTTGTGGATTATAGCTTCAAAAAGTTTACTAATGACACTGATAAGATTAATACTATGACGAGGATGAGCGCTCACCCTAATTCTTGCAAACAGGGCATACATTTGACACCATTCACAGTCTTGTGAAGAACTTCTCCTTCAAGCAGCGGTTAAATAATTTCGGTAAAATTGGAGATATTCCCGGTAATATTCTTAAGGATAACTATTAGGATTTTGTCAGAACCAGATGCTATTCTTAGAGTCAAGACTTTTGATACGTCTTGAGACTCCCCATGCTGTAAGAAAAATATTACAGAGATTGTGCTCAATGAGACGGGGAAAGTTGGGAAGGGGATGACCTTTGTCATCTAATGTTGAAAGAGGCAAAGATCTTAGCGAAGAGCTTCGCCTAATCTGACAAGGATGAGATGACTTCAGGGTTACTTATAATATTAGGGACTGACGCTTTGCTTCTATTCAGAATTTGGTTGAAGATCTTCCAGAACTTCCAGGATCCAATTTGTTTGCTTTCAACTTTGGCCCGGACTATCTATCTATCTATCTATCTATCTATCTATCTATCTATCTATCTATCTATGTTCATATCTTTCTAATTCCGTATTTCTTCATATATATACGCGTATGACAATTTTTAAAAAGAACGTTTGATATAAGACATATTGCAATGGGGCATTGTGAACCTACTTTTTGTACTCAATGACGATATACTGTTCTGCAACCCCAATAAATCTGAGTCACTTCTTTATTTTTAGTCTTTCTTGATGTAAATTTTGATTTGCTTTGACCAGTGGTTCCTAAGCATTTATTTCCCTAAGCCCCTTTTAGACCTACGTGGGATAGCGCCCCCTGTTACAATTACATTGGTAAATGGAGTACAGTTAACGCAACAAGGTCAATGTCACGTGTTTACCGTTAGTTGCCCCTAAGAGGCCATAATTGTTCAAGTTCAGAATCTCTGGTCTAAACTTTGCTCACTTATTTCAGTCGCTCCTCAGACTCTTCTTCCATAATGTATAAATTTCTCTTTGTTTATTTTAGAAACATTTATTCACTAAAACATTTCTCTTATCCGATGTATATTTTTACAGTGTCCTAATTTAGAATGGATTTTTTTTATTAAATTTACTTACTTGTAAAATCCACATCAGTAACTCTGTTACAGCATGTTCAGATATAATCTACAAACTTCCATTTTGGTATTTCTCTTCAAAGAAATTATATGACACAGTTTTATCTCTTAGAACGTTATTTTTAAAGAATACTAGTATTTGAGTAGGCGCTCCGTCTATTTCTCAAACTGTGTATTTATTTATTTTCGTCTACCGGCCTAAATGTTCGAGAAATCTTATTAAAGAAGAGTCATATATTTTCTTTGAGGAGAAATAAATATCAAAAAGGAAGTCTGGAGATTATATCTGAACGTATTGTAACAGAGTTACTGGTGTGGAATTTACAACTAAGTGAGTCTATACCTGGCATCGGTTGGAATGTGAATTAACTTGAAATATTAATGTGAAAAGCCTAGAGAACAACCTCGATAATTCTGATTTTACTAGCATATCAGAACTATCCTGGTGTCTGATGAGGTTTGAGAGAAACGAAAAGCATTTAATTACAATAAAATGAATTAATACCTGTAATTGAATTGTTAATTAACATCGTTTCAGTGAGTAGGAGAGCGTGGAAAAAAACAGAACTTACGCTTTTTAAAAACTGAAATGGTTGTGATAAACCAACTAGATCCGAAGCTGAACTGAATAGGCTGAAAGTCAAATTGAGAAATTGTGATGTTTTTAATGCTATTTAATTGTTTTACCTTGATTGTATATGAGTGTAGGTATTAGGTTGAACCCGGCCATTATGCTACAAAGGATGAATCATCACTCTTCACCTGTTACTATGCACGTATACAAAGCATTCTGTAACTTGACACGTGAAAGGAATATGTTCCTCATATATACCCGTTAGCAGTACGGAGTAGTCAGGAGTACAGGGTAGCTGTATAGAGATGCGAAACGACGAAATGTAACACTCTTCTTCGCCACCCACCTCAGGGTGGGTGGCGACGAAGAGTGTTACATTTGAGAGATTACATTTACATTTACCGCTTGAGAGATTATTGCCCAGAATAATTTCGTCAACTGAAAATATTTCTCCAGCCTGATAGCTTTTCGTTTGCAGACTGATGGAATGAGTTGGAGATTTACTTTTTCTAGCAGACTAAAAACCGAAGTTCTGAAGTTCCCTGTTTGAATTGTTGACCAGTTCGGGGCATTGCTGTTGTTGTGAATAAGACTAACACCTAAGAAATCACAAACCTGCCATAGTTTGGTAGACCTCAGTTTTAAGAAACTTGTTAGGGTTTATCATATAAATGTAATCCTCGTAATTAAATGTCATCGTTTCTGCAAATCACTCCTTTCTTTACTTTTATAATTCGCCACCTTTGATTCTGGGTGCATTTCGACCAGTTTCGCCTCAGACTGCTTTAGATTGAAAAACTTAGACACAACGTGGATTGGGAAAATCGGGAGACGAGAGGCAGTTCACGTTATATTCCGTGTCTACTAAAAAGCGCGCAAAGATATAAATTAATATATTTTTCTTATAAATACTGCGGCAAAAATATAGGTAATGCGTTCACTGAAGTTTTTCCCCAGATAATGACTATGGAATCAGTATTACCACTAACTGAAGCATCCCAGCAACATCCCACGTGTGTAACAAACTTGGCTTTTCATCAAAGTGCAGAAAGTCAAATCCTGGTGAAATACGACTTAGAATATATCATTTTTGAAGTATTTACATATTTTCTACTGGTACTGAGATCAAGATTTTGAATTCTGATTTTTAAAGCAAGCTGGTATCCAGCTTGGAAGATTGATGCAATAAAGTCTTCCTACTTTCATTTCATCTGTTTGATATTGAGATGGATTAAGCTAAGCTTCGTAAATATCAATCGTTATCATGCGACACTTGGTGGAATATTGTAACCGTTGCGCTGTGGAGACAGCAACCTTTTGACAAGTAGTTGTTGATTCACTTTGTTGTGAAATTGAGAAAGTTATTTTTCCAGTGCAAATCTGACTATAATTCCCCAAATTGTTTTGTCCGATATTTGGTCATCACTATCCCACAAGGACGGCGATTTCTATGACAATCAAACTTTCTTACAAATGAAAGCAGTTTTTGAAAATTGCATAACTTTTAAAGATTTTAAGAAATGGCTATATTTGCAATGTAAGTATAATATTAAGCTGGACTCTTGTGTCCGTCGGGTTAGCTAAACCAAATGTTATCCTTTCTTAAAGTGTGTAGACATCTAACTGAAAATTTCCTATTAAAGTTATAAATTTTGAACTTTTTTTCCCATCACTGGAAAAATCATAATATAATTAAGATCGTATTCCACTTGCATATTTACGAGGAATAGCCACCAGGGAGTGAGGTGGGTCACATAAATATTGACTGGGTTTAATAATTTACACTTTTACTGCTGTAGACGTACATATATGTCTTTACGAAATTTATAGCTGCTGTTGACGTACATATATTTTCACGTCACCGTAAAATGTTTGTGTTATAAAATAACTAGTGCTTATTGTTATTTCCAAGTCAGCGTAGAAATATGGTAGTGTAAAACTCGGTTTGTTTTGCGACGTATTTATATTATATTACGTGTTAGGAATGTCGTTTAGCTTAATCTGTATCCGGTCGAAGTCGAAAATGGCGGCGCTAATTAGAAATTGCCGTCAGTGTCTTTATAGTCATATATTAGCAGTAAATGGCAATTTCTTATTTTTCCAAAACGGATAAGTACAGCCAGGCAATAATACTGTAACAATGCAGCAGCTGTAGTGTTAATTCTAAGTCTTCATAAAAAAATCATAATTCGATGTTATGCCTGTGTTTATTGCTGCAATAAAAGTCCAATAGGAAATCTAGATTTAAAAGAAAAACATATTTGAAACCTTTTTTTAAAAAATTTGCCCAGATATTTAAATTAAAAGTGAACCAAAAGTTAATGGATGATGATTTTACGAAAAATAAATGTTCAAATCTGTGATCTCTCTGGGCTCAAGTGCAAAAGTTTGGTAATGCCCGGCGGGGCCAACTCTTTGCCCCTATAGACGCAAGTACAGGGGAGGTACTCTGGTCTCGCTTATCAAAACATGGATTCATATTCACACCAACTTGTGGGACTGTAGGGCGATTGTACAACGGAAGCAATTTCAAATTTCAAAAACTAAATGTTTATTTTACTCTTTGATTGGTTGCCATCCCGATATAGGTACCCGGGGTCGTCGAACCATCCACCCCGCTTCTACACGCTACTGCTCAAGGTTCTCAGTTCCGCAGGAACCAGCTTAAAGTCCCCTCCATATTAGGCAAGATGGTTCAGATAGTTTTCTTAAATCATATTATCCAAACTCCATTCAATTTCATTTGTCAGTAGAATGAGAGCAGGAAAACATTTTCTCCAAACAATTTTTCATTAGGATTTCTTGAGGCTACTATCGAAATTCAACCAAACGAATGGAATTTGAATCTTTTTTGTTTTCTTTTAATTTCAAAAGATTAAATTCAGATGAGATATATACAGCGTAAATAACAGGTTTTAAAAGCATATTGTATTTCACATACTGTGGGTTGAACCAAAGGTAAATCTCACTGTAAAATCTCTTTTGCATTCTTTGAGTACCAATACAATATACTCAAAAGACAACTAATAAAATATCAGTTGGAATGCCGGCTGCTTTTCTGCATTCATTTAAAAAAAAATAATAAGCAATAAATCAACAAGAGCGCCCTCTATTAATGTTCATGTCATAACAACTTAAAGGGCTAATATTACATGGGTTATATTCAATGATATTAATGGTTTAAGCATTTTTAGGGTTTTTATCTTTCGACTTTTTACAATTGAAATGATTTGATTAATAAAACTCTTAACCATTTTTGGTCAGGATGCAATAATTTAAAACGAAAATAAAAAAGTAAATGAAAATTTATGATTGGTTGATTCACTTGTAGGTCATTTAAAGCAGCAAAACATTTTTAAATTATAGGAATTTTTTAAGATCATTATCATTTAGTGATACACGTCTTACTAATTAACCCATAGATGGGGGAGAAGAAGTGGATTCATGCCTTTCCCAAGGGTATTTGTGCGTAAGTGAATATAAGAACCCAACTGGAATTGGAACTCCGCTCTCCGATTAACAATTCCGACCCATTATACATTACACCTCCGCCCATCTAAGCTTACAGCACCTGGTATTTCCAAGCGGTCAACCATCTGACTAGACGACGTTGTCTAACTTCCGTGATAATACGGGAACCGGTGTTTCAACGTGATATGGCCGTAAGTAGGTATGAAATTTTTAGTTTTGTAAAAACCCATCTAGAAGATATTATATCTTCTCTTCTGACACTATATGACCATTATATAAGCGTCAATGTGCCATAAAACTATTCACAGAAACTTGAAGATGAGATTAAAAATTGTAAGAATATTTGGTGCTGCATAATTACCATTAAGTTTCAAATAGACGTACCGGGACGATTATTATTATTATTTTTATTTATTTTATTTTTTTTTTAGAAAAATCTGCAGCGAACAACCTTATTTCAGCCACTCGTTTTATTAAATATCCAAATGAAACGATTTATTCTAAAATGGTCGCAGATTAATTTAAGGGGTTGGAGAAATTTTCCGGAAGTTTAGTTACTTTAGTAAAATGGTGGCTGGAATAAGGATGTCCGGAGTGGGCTATTCTCAAAGATGAATAATCATCCAGGCCCGTGTATATGAAATTCAAAGAATCAGTGTGACATAAAACCACATAATAATCAAAATAATCGAGATTAATAACAAATTGATGCTTTCTGCTTACATTTTTTTCTGACTTTTTGTTAATTTCTCAGTACGATTTAGGGCGTATTTACGATAGCTCCAGTTTACTTGTTAGTTTGTCTTCGTTAGTTTTTCTTTGACATTCCTACTTTTTAACAAGTCACATGGATCTACCGCGTTTAATATTTAATTATTTCAATGAACCTCTATGAATAACTGTTCATGACAGAAGCGTCATCAACTGGTGTTATCAAAGCAATTTTTAGAATTAATTCTGAAATGAAATCAAGAAAGACAACTCCTCATAACACAAACTCAGGAATATCGTCTCTTTGATTGTAATCGTAACACAGAATCAACCAAAAAGAGGTTTATTCATTATTATTTGATACATTTACACTATGAGGGGGCGTCTTTAATGAAGAAAGGATTAAAAGAAGAGGAAAAGAAAAAATTTAACAAACAAACTCGCAACAAAAAAAAAAAAAAAGAAGAAAAAAAAAACGGTCTGTTAAAAGGACGATTTTTCTCTTGACACCGCTATTCTGGATATTCATTCGGTAATATTGCTTTAAAAACGCTATTTTAATTATACCCAAACATATAAAAATGGATTTATATATTTTAATGAGAAATAAATAAATAGTGTTTAATTTATTTCTTGTCTAAAGAAATAAACACTATTTATTTTTTAGTTTACCGTATATACTCGAGGATAGGTCGCACTTTTTTTTTAAACAAAAATGTCACAAAATATTAGGGGTGCGACCTATCCGTTCGACATAAATGTAAAACAACTCTACCTTGTCATCAGGATTTCTAAGAAATCGGAAATGATACCCTTAAACACTAAAGTTGGGGATTCAGTTCTGAATGAATTTTAAAACTGTAACTTGATATATAAATAGATAAACATTTTTTTCTAAATGTACCATAATATCTTCTTCTGCAGCTATTTTTTTTATGTCAAGTTGACTCGATATAAAAATTATATGCAATAAATATAAAAATACCAGTACAACAGTTACTTTCTTTTGCTTACATGATGATTGACGAAATGTATTTTAACTGCAAAAGTGTATTAATAATTGTAAGTTTTGAAATAAAGGTAGATATCTGATAATTATTATGTTTAAAACAGGCTGTGTAACTCCCCAGATTAGTGAGACCTATCTGTGAGTCAACAGTAAATCATCAATTATTAAGCCATAAAGTAGGGGTGACCTATCCGGTGGGGGTGACCTATCCGGTGGGGGTGACCTATCCGGTGGGGGTGACCTATCCGCACGTATACATGGTATTTATAAAATTAATCTTATATTTACAAGTTTACAAAAAATTGTGGGAACCAACTACAATGCAATATTTATTATTTACCAGATTATAAAGAAATAATTATGAAATGAAATATTGTTTTATTAATAATATTATAAAAAAATACCAGAAGAAGAAAATTTAAATAAAAATAATTGGCCATTTTACGACGAACCTATAATAATAAGTAGATGAACATCACCCCAGAGGAAAATTAAAAGAGGAAGTTACTTGAGATATAAAATAATCTGAGAAATAACGACGGATCTGAGGGGCATTCAAGATAATTCCTTCGATCAATTCATAGAAGCGTGCCAGAGAAGGATGGAAAACTGCATTAGACTCGAGGGTAATTACTTTGAAGGAAAAAACATGTAGTTTGTTGTTTGGAATTGAAATAAATTGTTTGTAACATCAGTCCCGTTACTTTTCAGACAGACTTCATAAAATTATTTATGTGTATAAACGATCTAATAAATAAATGTTTTTGTAATCAGTTCTTGAAAACAAAGGAAATATAATAATCCAGTTTTATAGGTTTGGGTTTTATTAAAATTCTAAAAATAGTTTTTTGAAACAATAAAAAGGAACCGAATGAGTTTACAATAATAGCGGTGTCAAGGGAATAACCGTCCTTTTAACAAACCCTTATTTTGTTTATTTAACTTTGCCAGGATTTTGTTCTTAATGATTTCTAAAAAGATGGAAGAATCTTTATTCACCAAATGCTGCTAATTATTTTAAGGCATTACCGGGAGATGGCGATGGAGGCCTAGACCGTTAAAACTAGGGCGTGGCACAATTACTAGAAATTCTTTTATTCTTTTATTAATGAAATTATTTTCACATTTTGCAGGATGATGAAGGAGTGTGGGACCAATAAATCGGCTGAACTCTGAGACAACATTTGCGAATCCACCCGGTATAGCCAAGCAGATATTTGTGGTTTTTGAGCCTCATTGATGATTTTCAAATCAATTTTAGAACTGTATTAGTTTTATTTTTACTCAAGATTAAACAAAACCTTTAGATCTGTAATTAAAAAATAAGGGTTTAGAAACCCTAGTCTGCAGCGAAAATTCTCCAAAAGAGATTAGATTTTGCATTTCACCCATGTAGATCTTTTGTGGACTTTTAGTTCCAAAAATGTACTCGGCACCACAAAATAGGAATTTGAGGTCGAGATAATAATTTACTGATAAATACAAGGAAGTTGACATCAAAAACATATTTCGTGCCCAGAATGTGGTGCCAAAAGCCGGGTAATGATCAATTTGATGTATGAAAGGAACAGGTTACATAACATCACTGCCGAACAGACCCAGAACTACCGCCAGTCACAATGAACGGATGTCCTCCCAAGGAGGCCTCGTGCCTCGAGGGGATATTGGGCTTCAAACTCACATCGACCTCAAGTGGAATTCCTATATACAATCTATCGCTAAAGATGCAGGTAAAAACGATCAGCTCCCTGTATCGTTCCAGTAAGTACCTGACTCCTTATGCTATCCTCATACTTTATAAGAGCCAGATCAGGGCGAAAATGAAGTACTGTTGACATATTTGGGAAGGAACTGCCAAGATCTAACTTTCCAGTGTTGATAGAGTTCAAAAGCATCTCCGAGACCTTGTGGAAAAAGAATTATTTTCCACACTCCAATCTTTCTCCTACAGGCGAGACGTGGCGAGTCTCTCACTGCTCTATTGCTACTACCATGGAAAGGCCTCGGACGATCTGCACCTCCTGGTTCCACCAGGTCTGACCTTCACGGCTAAACATCACTTGACACGCCATGCCACTTACATAGTAGCAAACCACATACCTTCCCACTACGTATTCCATCGGCGAGAAGAAATTTCCACTCAAACAGTTTCTTCCCACGAACCACTGCCCTATGAAACAGACTCCCAAGAGGATGCTTCCCCCAATAACTACAATCTTAACATGTTCAAGTCTAGAGTCAGCCGTTATTTTCCCTTCTTATCCATATAAACTACCCCTTAATGCAACTCTTTACCTCGAGTGGCCTCCGGGCCTTGTACAGGGTGAGCCCTACTGTAAAAAAAGAAAAAAAAAGCTGTATACGATTTGAATATCCTTTCGAGAACAATTTTTTTATATTTTAAAGTTTTAAATAGTTTTAATATTTGAGAACTTTCTAAATTCTAAATGATTAAATATATGAAAATTTAGATTAAATTGAAACGATCATAACTTGACAAATATTTGGAGGTCGTACGAAGCTGGACCAGTCTTGAAATCCTGAGATTGCCTCTTGTCAGACTAGATATATCGCATATCACGTTAGAAATGTTCCAAAAAATGCCAGATGCCAAATTTACGAACCCTCTACCCCGGGTAGATTTTATTATATCAGAACTGCTTGTATTACAGAACAAGTCACTAATGAAGAAAAGTAATGGCTTGTACAAATTAGCTCAAATATAAAACAAACTTATTCTAATTACATTTGTGTAATCCTTTTTGGTATGAATTTTCCTCTCAGTAGAATGATCCTTGTTTTACCTAAACATAACAATGGAAATATCCCAATCTGACAAAACTTCATGTTAATTCTTCTTCATGAAGATATAAAAACGTTTCTGATTATTCTCATAAATATACTGAGTGCAACTATGAAATTAAATCTAATGGTAAGAATATGGAACGGTATGACACTGATTACTATCTTTCAAGTTATTTTCTATTTCTTTCTAGGTGCCATGTTTAATCATAACGTGGAAGATCATGGTTCTCCACAGCTTTTTGT